>JAUEJL010058583.1:0-18992 GCA_032274825.1 Drosophyllum lusitanicum | reverse complement strand
CTAATTTGTGCAACTTTGTGTAATTTGTATATTAATAATGATAAATTTGATATAAATATTTATAAAATATATACAAATTTGCCGTCTTAAAAAACGTCATGGCTTGCCATGGCTCCTAAAGCTTGAGGCTTGACCTCGCCATCACGTCATGCCTTGCGTTATTTAGAACCATGGTTTAAGTATATCTTTTTTTCTGTCATTTTTGAAACTTTTACAACCAAATTAGCCAACCGAATATTCGAATAACAAAAATTATATATACAAATATTTTGGAATGTAAACGAGCCGAGCCAAGCTTTACACTAAACGAGCTAGGCTTATTAAAAATTACAGAAACTCAAGCTTGTACTTTAGGGCTTAAGCTCGGCTTACAAAGTATTTTATGAAGCTCGTGATAGACTCGCTAAATTATATAAGTTTTTATTATTTAAATTTTTGATACACACGATAAGTCGATAACACTTTTAGAAGATAGATACACACAATAACACGAGGTATAGTTTGATACATTATAAAGAAGTAAACCCTGAAAAAAATAATATTACCAAATTAAATAAGAATGCGATACAAATAAATTATTGTTTTGTAATAGCATGATTATTTTTGTAACATTAATAACTTGTATAATCTCGTATACATGATTATAATTTATATACAAAATTGTCGTCTTAAGTCACGTCATGTGAAAAGTTTTGACTTTATCATGACTTTCAAGGCTTAAGACTTGACTATGTCGTCACATTACACCTCACATTATTTTTCTTTAATTAAAATATTCCAACTTCCGGTTTACTATGATATATTTTGTATTAAACATATACTTGACTAATCGAAGTGCGCTGCACTACTCCGAAACGTGAAATGCCAACTTTTATCCATCTTAAAGTATCTCATTGATATTATTTTATACTTTTTTTAATACTAAAGGTAAAATTGTAACACCGTCATTTTGATAACTAGATTTTTTTTAAAACGGTGATTTTAAAGTTATTTAAGTTTTCAAACTGCGTGGTTTCATGTGTAAACATAATTTATACTAAAAACCTCTTTTCAAGGATTACATAAGTAGCGGAAATCAAAGTGGCTAAAAATTTACAAACAAAACCAGCTACATAATACTAAACCTGTTGGTGTTACCGTGACCAAACAACCGACCATTTACAAAGTATACAAACATAACAACATAAAGTAGCATAGCAAGTGTTCCTCCAAAACAAACATCCAGCATGCACCCAAGCCCTCACGCCTAAGTGTCACATGTACAATGGGGAGAGTATCTATTAGCTAATTAAAGCTAGTGAGCATAAGATATCATAAAGATCAAAATAAGCATATCACATATCAACAAAAGTCATTAGATAGTGTTATCCTAGCATCTCACGATGAGCTGGCGTAATAAAAAAGCAACATAATCTTGCAGGATAGCTAACCCGGCTCAATGCTTCTAACTAGGGTACCAGACACATCAACCGCGCCAATAGGTGAGCGTAAAGCGGTCCACCATTGCGTTATGACGTCAATGACTCCATTGGGTACATCGGGAAGCTGATCCCCATAATCGTTTGAGGAACATTAGGCTTGCAAAACCCTAAATACCTATACAGGTACCGTTGATGTCATCATTGGCCCGTAGGCCTCAAGTCATCCCAGTCCTAATGCTGGCCTCGATAACGGACTATAAGTAGTCCTCATGTCTGGATCCGATCATAAACAAATAGTTGACCCATTCAGGGTCTCACAACGCTCATACAAATACATATCGTATTCATGATTCAAATCGTACACTATTCAAGTTCGTATCAGATTATTTAGTAGGTATTTCATACATTCTATCATTTACACCAGTTCACAATACTATAAATTCATATGGTTTACCTTTCATTGATTTAATTCTCAATACCGGTAACATATAATATAGTTATATTAATTCTTATATTATCCGACACTCTCCTGGTCGAATTGCGGGCAACACTCTTAAGTTGGATAAAGCCAGAGACGTAGAATCGATTCCAAAGACCCTAACCAAAGGCACGTATACGTAAACGATTGTTCTCAAATCAAACTTGAAGTTACTGTACACCACTACCTTGTGGCCGCAAGCCTCCTTGCTTACGCCCGTAAGGATTACTACTTGCGCATATAAATAACCCTCACAACCTCCCTTGCGGCCGCAAGAACTATCCTTGCGCACCGCAAGTATGCCAGTTACAGACCAGTGTCGTATTTACATCCTCTGTTCAGTCCATAAACCTATCCAATTCATTTAATTGCATACTAAATCAAATTCCAATAATTGGTACATGTTATATAGGATCTAACTAAGCTAGAAACATCATTTTTACATACTTTATCATAAGGATTCTAGATTTAGATTGGATTTCATTGTCTGACCCTTTGCCCCAAAATTCACAAAACTAAGAAAAAGGAACACTTACAAGGAAGGAGATAAAGCAATAACAGATTACAAGTACTTAATTTGCTGTTGGAACTTGAAGGAAGATTATCTCTTGGTTGCCTTCTCCAAAACCAGTGCAAAGAGTTGTTTGGGTTTATGTTTATGCGTATGTGTGTGTGTGGACTGTGTGTTTGAAAAGGGAGAACCGCCTATATGATTCTTGTTTATCCATAAGTAGTGTCTCGTTCCCCTATTCAATTAACAACTCAATACTCGTTACTCGTTACTCGTTTCAACTAACGGAGATATTTTTGGAATCATCGTCTAGAACCGATTAATATTTTATTAATCTTATTTATTCTCATTATTATTATTATTATTATTATTATTATTATATATCCATTTCACAACTAAAATTCATAATATAGATTAATAACTAAAAATATATTTAATTAATTATTCAAGATTCAAACATATCGAGCATGTAAACGACTAGATCCATTTGAGGATGTTGCAAAATTCCCCATGTCTGCTATCCATTAGAAATATTAGCACATGTTTATGTAAAATATTAGCTAATTGTATTATTTTATTTTTATTTATATAAATTATTTAAATGTTAGTAAATGTTGATTTTGAAAGAAAATTCTTCTCGCTTAACTTTTAATTTAGATCTTATTATCTTATAGAATAAAATTTATTTTATAATTTTATTGATTTTATTAGGTATGTGACAATGTGATCCTTTAGTGTCATATAATGACATACTTTAATTTATGTGCATAGAGAGGTTATATATTCTCTTATAGTATCTTCCTATTTACACTCCTAGCTATTAGATTAATACAAAAAGAATAAATGAGAAACAACTAAAAATTTTCATGTGCATATAGTGCTAACACTGAATGTCCTTTCAAAAGAAGGAATCAAAAGCACTCTAAGGTCTTGTTTGTTTCATAGAATTAGAAGAAAAGAAATGTAATTGAAATCAAATTTCGTATTGTATTACGTTTGATAAACTTGCTTTTCAAGAAATCTCATTCTTTAAGATGTTTATATTCCCTTAAGTAATGAAAAATCCATTCCATATGAGCTGAATAAAATTTAAATCAATTCAAATCTTTCAAATTCTGTGAAACAAACTGTAATTAAATTCTTTCCTACTTTCACTCTTACAAGTTTGACTTAATTTGACCCTTTCACCATTTTACTTCTATAATTTTCCAATCACTTAAACAAGTATCCTCTTATAACATAGAAGTCATAAACTACTAACCTTAATCGGTTATCATAAAACATATACCAAATTTAATGTTGCATAACCACCTTATTAAAAAAATAGTTTAATGCCTGTGTAGGGAAATTATTAATGTATATTTTAAACATTTATTGTTTGAAACCTTAAACATATAATAAATCAATATATCAATAATAAATAAAGAAATGTTTATGAAAATCGGAAGATGAAGAAAGAAAATTGATATACTCACAGATGTGTGCTCATAGTTGTTAGTGGAAATTAGGAATTAAGAATTGACATAAGATCCGATAGTTGTTGAAAATTGCCAAACAAATTTGCGATAATAGTTGAATAAGGAATTAGGGTTTCGTTGAAGAATACTTTTGAATGACACGAGATCCGATTAAGAAGATGGGTAATCTGTTTTTCTTTAAGATCTGCTCCGAACTTAAAATTCACGGCTTAAGCTTTTGACGTAAAGAATTCTCAACCACTAGTCATTTTAGAAAATAAATGGAAATGATTAATAGGAAAAAATTCTAAAAATAGAATGATAACATTATAACTTTTTTTAAATATATATTGAAGATTCAATAATACTTGAACGTGCATGCTTATAGTATTATTTTTTCCCCAAACATGATCTTATCTTATGATCAATAGAAACATATTTGAAGTAGTGCTTTTAATAAACCAAATTGCTTACATATCTTTTAATAATTGATTGTGTTATGTCTTTTTTTATTTCCAGCTATAAAAATAATTTTACATTACTCATCTAAAACTATAAAAACTTTACAACACGTCTTGACGAATATAATTAAACACTACAACTTAAAAAAAGAAAAGGAAAACTCTAGCAGTTTTGTTAAATATGCCTTAACTATGGTAACAAGATTATGAGGGATTAAATGAGCGTGAGATTATGGTTTTTATACTCAAGCTATAAGCTTTATTCATATGTCAAATTTTTGAAAAAAACTATAAAAAATAAAATCCTCCGTAGTATGTGAAAATAGAATCCTTTTAAAGTAGATTATAGAATCTCAGCTCCAGCCCGGTCCCAACCCCAACTTATATTTCTGCTCCAGTTTATATTCACAGAATACAAACCGATTATGGATGGCGCCACCACAACTTAGTGGATAGATAGACGAAAGATTTATATATATATATATATATATATGTGTGTGTGTGTGTGTGTGTGTGTGTGTGTGTGTGTTGGGAAGATAATCATTTCAACCCAATAATCAAATCTGTCTATTGAAATACATAAGATTTGATGATAACAAAACCAAATATTCAGTAAGACTTAGAATATAATTGAACATGTGTTGTTTAGATTCTTACTAGAAGTTACTAAGTATAGAATATCACTTGAAGACTTGCTAAGTACTGAGCATTAGCCGAAGACATCACCTGAGATCAGTTGAAGAAAAGACAAGTGAAGAAGACCATCAGCTACAGCTTACTTAACTATCAGGTGAGCAATTCTCAATGTCAGCTGAACAATCTGTTTGATCAGCTGGGCATCATTTTGATCAGCTGGACATCTCAACCATTCAGCTAAGTTATCTCTTTCAAACATTTAGTCTTATTTTGATAAGCTCATCACTCCGAATGACCAGTTAAACTATTTTGATCTACTAATCATCTAGTTGATCAGCTTATGCATTGTTTTGTTCTAACAGTTTGATCAGCGGGCATTACATGATCAGCACTCTTTCCCATCAACCGAGCAATCAACACTTAGGCTTTAAAGCTTAGTTCCATTAGCTTAGTACAATTTTGATTAGCTTAGTCGTATTTTCAGTTCTGGAAAGCTATTTAATATATTCTATTTTTTTATGTAACTTTTCTATGTCAAGACAGAACATGTGTTGTTCTATTATGCCTTAGATCTTTTTGTTGTAAAAGTATTTGCACTTTTTATATCACAAAGTGAGACAATTACCTAATAATGAGGTAGGAAACATTACCTAATAATCATTTTCACAATTCTTTAAGTTCACAGATGATTCTTGGCTCCTCCTTTCCTTGTTCTTTGAGAGTTTTGCACACACAAACACACACTAATTTTACTCTCAATGCAACAGTGTTTATGGTTACTAGTGTTAGGGGCTGTGCCCTAGCTATCTATATATATAATTTTTTTTAAGAAGGCTTAAGCCCAACTTTTAATCAATTAAGCCCAATAGTACTTAACCCAATGAACCATCTTCCTTTATCTATTTAACCAATCATTTATTCAAGCCTAATTAATCAATTTAGTCCACAAATAAATCCATAACTCAATACTATAATCATTTTCTCAATAAAATATTCTTTATTTATTTTCGAGAATTCGAGTATTACATTTATCCCCTGGAAAAGGTTAAATTTACCTTCGAACAAAGATCTTGAAGATTTATCAAAGTACTAAAGCATGACCGGTAACTACATCTTTGGTTAAGTCAAATCTGAAGAAACATGTCTGTTGATAAAAGTTCAAGCATGGAAGAAGAAAGTGTATAATTACAAGGCATAAAGTGGGGTAAATAATATTATTATATTGTTAGTGGATGTACTTTTGTAGAAAAAGTATTATTACTTTATTCACTTCTGATTAAAGTAATATTACTTTTTGTCCACTTGCTTTATGATTAAAATATTATTTTCTCTTTACCACCTTGTTCCTACATCCCTCCATCCGTTCCCAAGATTCTATATATACACATGCATTATCAACATGCAAAGAACATGAACTACACAACACATAACATCTCTCTCGAAGAACAAGTTCGAAGCTTTTAATCAAGAGCAAGTTTTAGAGTTAAAGCAAAGTGTAGTAAACCTGTCCATGTGTTTGACCTCTTTGAACATTAGTTGTTTTTAGAGAAGCTTGTCTATGTGTTTGACATTTAGTTTCCACCTTTTATTGTATTTGGATTTTTCGCTTCCTTGTACATGTAATTCTTGATTAACATCAATAAGAATTATTTTAAAAGTATTAGTGTGTGCATTTAAATTTAAAAATCTTAAGTTTGTATTCAACCCCCCTTTTATAAATATTTTTTGTTGAGTACTTAATTGGACTAACAACTGGTATCAGAGCAGGTTAGATAGTTAAAATCTTGATCTATTTTGCTTACTCTACAATTGCTTCTACCCCTTACCAAATGGACTCATTATCTGGTTCAGCAAGCCTACCAAACACAGTTTCACTCACAAGGTGTCCCATGTTTGATGAAAAGAACTTTTCCATGTGTAAAAGTAGAGCTCTTCTCTTTCTGTCCACTTTAGATGTGCAAATGTTAGACATTGTTTTGGATGGTCTATATATCCCTGTGTCCATTCTCAGTGTTACTGCAGAGTCTAATGATCAACCCTCTGCTGATAGGGTGATAACCAAACCTATCCACCAATGGTCTAATGAAGACAAGAGGCTGGTGAACCTTGATGTTAAAGCTAGGTCTGCCATTGTCTCTACTCTTCCTAATGAAATCTATCATCAAGTTCTCAACTGTGTTTCTGCCAAAGAAATGATAGATACTTCGACCGTGGCCTATGAAGGCATAGAGGAAGTGAAGGAGAACAAAAAGCCTCTTCTCAACCGTGAATATGAGTTCTTCTTTGCTCATAAAGGAGAAAGTCTCACCCAGACCTACACTAGGTTCAACTGCCTAGTGAATGACCTTAAAAGGGCATATTTGAACAAGAGCAACTTTTTCTTGGTCAATAAGTTCTTGGACTCTCTTCCAGATTATTGGGATTAATTTGTCACTATACTTAGACATAGTTAGAGAATCAAAGGTATGTCCCTTGTTGAGCTCTATGGTAATTTGTTGAACCATGAGTAGTCCACCAAGCAAAGGAAGTTAGCCACCAAAGAAATGAAGTGGTTAAAAGTTCTTCCACTGCCCTTGTATCTAGAGATATCCGGTTGAAGAGTTTTGCAGCTGTTGATGAAGACTCCAGTGATGAAAAAGAGGAGGAAAGTGAAGCTGAGGAAGTTGTTAGAGAGGTTGAAGAAGGTGATGACTTGGAGAGTTTGGAGGCAGTCTTTGAGCAAGCTGCCATGCTAGTTAGGAAGTTTAAACCCTTTAAGAAGGAAAATGGTGTGGAAATGTTTAGCAAGAGAATTCCAAGGGATGGCAAAGCCAAATTTAAATCATCCTTTGATGTCTCTACAACTGAGTGTTACTCTTGTGGCAAAGTTGGTCACATTGCCGGTGATTGTAAGTTCAAGAGTACCTCTAGACCAAAAGCTGTGCTAAAGGAAGAAAGGAAAGTTGATTATGAAGCCAAGTATAAGAAACTTCTTGCTGCTGTTCTTGAGAAGAACAAGAAGAAATCCCAAAGAAAAGTGTTGCTGGTAGAAGAAGAAGACTGGGCTGAGGAAGATATGTCTTCTGATGAAGATGAGGAGATCTCAGCCAAGCTTTGTTTGATGGCCAAAGATGGTAGTTGTAACACTTTTTATGAGGACATGAAACATGCTAATAAAGCATATACCGCTACCAACTGGGATCCTTCTTCTATGTATCATGTAGATAAATTTGTAAACTATGATGAGAATGAGAAGAAATCCGTATTTGATTACTTATGTGTTGATTTCCAATCTGCTATTAAAAGAGAAAAAAAGCTAAAAGCAAAACTAATATCACTTAAGGAGAAATTAACTCTTAAAGATGAGGAACTTAAACAGATAACAATATTGAAAGATGAACTAGCCAATCAAAAGATATTTAATGAAGTCTTAATAAAAGAAACCAATGAAGCAACTCAAAAGTTCAATGACCTTCAAAAGATAGTTAAATCTTGGTGTGTTTCTGCTGAAAAGACCACTCAGTGTGTCAATGAACAGATTCCTAAACAAGTTCAAGCTATCATAGGAGTAAATTACTCAAAATCTTCTAATTGTGTTGATTCAACTAAGAATGTGAATATCTATGAAAAGGTTGACATTCTACCACAAGCCTTTCACAAGGTTGTTAAAGGAAAGAGTGTGTTCACTAATAGATTTGTTAGAAGTGAAAGATTTCATGTGAAGGACATAATCACTCCTAAAGATGACTCATCTTCTTCACTAATTTTAGAATGCCAAAATAATACTAAGGTTGATAAATCAAATGATGCAAGTAAAGGCAAGGAATCATGTGTCGATATCAAAGAGACATTATGTCGTCAATCCTTGAAAACATATGATTTAAAACTAGGTGTTGTGAAAGCTGAGGAAGCATTAGCTAATACTTCTGTATCAGCTGATGATAAATGCTCAGCTGATAGCCTGTCAGCTGATCATAGCTCTTTTTATTACTCCTCAGCTGATCATGAAGTACTTAACTCTCTTTCAATAGGAGGAACTATGAGTAAGAGTAATGATGCTTGCATTGTCTCTAAACCTACCACATCAAATGTAGGTCAAAAACTTTTAAAATCTAAAGATCAACCCAAAGTACCTGTTAGTAAAGACCTAAAAGTTAAGTGGACAAGTTAGTCAGCTGATGACTCATAGTCGTCAAAGGATTGACAAGGTAACTCATGGGCATTCTAAGAAAGTTGTTCAATACCCCAAGGCCACTAAAAAAATGTTATAAATGTGGAAGTAAAGAACTTAAGGCCTTTGAATGTTCTCAAGAAGGGAAATCAAAACAGCGGACTTGTATTGAAAATGTGGTGGTTCCTCTCATGTCCAAGAAACCTGAGATTGTGTGGAAAGCTAAGTGCAATCCACAGGGATCCACTAATTAGTGGAGGGCCAAAGTGTTACTAATCTTTCTTTAATTCATATCTGTGCAGGGCAATAACACATGGTACTTAGACAATGGCTTTTTAAGGACTATGACAGGCAATAAGGCTCTGCTTAGTAACTACAAGAAGGAGAAAGGTCCTAAAATAATATTTGGTGACAACAACCATGGCCAGACCAAGGGTTGTGGTGAACTTCATAATGGGAACCTCAAATTGTCCAAAGTATCATATGTCAAAGGACTAAAATACAATCTCAAAAGCATAAGTCAATTGTGTGATGGAGATAATGAAGTCTATTTCAATAAGACAAGGGGTTATATAATCAACAATGAAGGCAAAGAAGTGTTAAGTGCCAAGAGAACCAAAGATGTGTACATTTTGAACATGTCTTCTGTTGATCCATATAAGGAAACCTGTTTGTATTCGAAAAGTATAACTGACATAAATTGGTTATGGCACACGAGGCTTCCTTACTTAAACTTCAAGAATATCAACAAGCTAGGCAAGGGTGGATTAGTGTCAGGATTGCCTTCACTGACTTACTCTAAGCCCAAACCTTGCTCTGTATGTGAGAAAGAAAAGCAACACAAGACATTATTTCCATCCAAGCAAGCTTTCTCTATTACTGTGTCATTCTATATGTTGCGTATGGATCTATTTGGTCCTGTTGCAACTGCTAATTTTGGTGGAAGTAAGTATGTTCTAGTTATGGTTGATGAATTCTCAAGATATACTTGGGTATTCTTTTTAAGAGCTAAGAGTGAGGCTGCTGAAGAGATTATAAGTTTTATAAAGAAAATTGAATTGATGAATGGCAACTTGGTGAGGATGTTGAGGAGTGATCATGGAACAAAATTCAGAAATCAAACTCTGGAAGCTTTCTGTGATGAGATGGGGATATCTCAAAACTTTTCTGCTCCAAGAATCTCACAATAGAATGGTGTAGCTTAAAGAAGAAACATAATTCTTATTCAAGCTACCAGAACAATGTTGTGTGAAAGTAGGTTAAGTTTTAACTTCTGGGCTGAAGCTGTGAGTTATGCATGTTTTACTCAGAACAGATCCATTGTTATCAAAAGGCACAAACAAAACTCCTTATGAAGTGCTAAAGGGAAGGAAGCCAAACATCAGCTTTCTACACATCTTTGGGTGTCAGTGTTTCATTCTCAATCAAAAGAATCAGTTGCAGAAGTTTACTCCAAAGGCCGATGAAGGAGTGTTTGTTGGTTTCTCTATGATTTCCAAAGCGTACAAGTCCACAACCTCAGAACCAAAGTCATTGAAGAAATATGAATGTAAGTTTCAATGAAAATGACTTTGTTGCTTCTTGTTCAACTAATCATGTTTCAGGTGAGGAATTCAATGATCTAATGCAATCTGGAAAAGCTCCTTCCGAGCAGGATGATCCATATTCACCAATAATTGAAGATGACTTAGAAGAACCTGTTCCAAACCCAACTCCTTTTAATACACATTCACCTTCCACCTATCTTACCTCTTTACTGAAAGATGTGTTGAATGATTCAACATCATTGGACTATAATTCCATATCAAATATACCATCTTCAGTAGAGATACCCGCTGATAATGCCAATGAAGTTAGCTTAGTTGATCAACATGAAGAAGAAATTTCATCAGATCCACATTTAACTTTAACTCCTTAATCCAAAATCCCATTACTCCCTCAAATGTCCAAAATACCATTAAAGACCATAGATATCATTCTCATGATCTGGTTATAGGCAACATGGAGGATCCACCGAGAACAAGATCAAAAGTTTGCAAGTTCTATTTGTTTTCTGGATTTGTCTCTATGACCGAACCTAAGAAAGTTGATGAAGCCTTAAATGATCCCTACTGGGTTAATGCCATGCAAGAAGAGGTGGCGGAGTTTACTAGGAACAATGTACAGACACTTGTGCCAAGACCAAATGACAAGTCCATCATTGGGACAAGGTGGGTGTTTAGAAACAAGATGGATGAACAAGGCTTGATCATCATAAATAAGGCAAGACTAGTTGCACAGGGTTACTGTCAAGAAGAAGATATTAATTTTGATGAAACCTTTGCCCCTGTTGCAAGACTAGAAGCAATTATGCTATTCTTAGCCTATGTTGCCTTCAAAGGCTTTAAAGTGTTCCAAATGGATGTCAAGAGTGCATTTCTGAATGGAGGTTTGAAAGAAGAGGTGTATGTCAAACAGCCTCCAGGTTTTGAGGATTCAAAATTTCCAGATTATGTTTGCTTTCTAAACAAAGTTTTATATGGTACGAAACAAGCTCCAAGAGCCTGGTCTGATACCCTTTCTTATTTTCTCACTACTAAAGGTTTTACAAGAGGTTGCATTGATAGCATTTTGTTTATTAGGAAGTACAAGGGTGATGTGATACTTGTACAAATATATGTTGATGATATTATATTTGGGTCTACAAATTTGGAACTGTGTAAAAAGTTTTCTAAACTCATGTCTGATCATTATCAAATGAGCATGATGGGTAGGTTAAATTACTTTGTTGGTTTAAAAATTAAACAAGAAACAGAAGGGATTTTCATTCATCAAACAAAATACATTAATGATTTACTCAAGAAGTTTGGTTTTGAAAACTGTTCCTCAATGAAAACACCTATGTCTACTGATTTTAAGCTAGGAAAGGACACTAATGGCAAGTCATGAACATTACTGCTTATAGAGGTATGATTGGGTCACTTTTATATCTAACTGCATGTGGACCAGATATCATGTTTTCAACATATCTTTGTGCAAGATATCAAGTAGATCCCAAAGAATCACATCTTGCTGCTGTTAAAAGAATATTCAGGTGTCTCAAAGGAACTCCTAATCTTGGTCTTTGGTACCCCAAAGATTTTGATTTTGAGTTAGTTAGATACACCGACTCGGATTTGGTAGGAGCACATTAGACATAAAAAGTATTTCAGGAGGTTATCAATTATTGGGAGAAAGAGTAGTCAGTTGGTCTAGCAAGGAACAGAATTCAGTATCAACATCTACTGCTGAAGCTGAGTACATAGCTGCAGGTAGTTGTTGTGCTCAAATTCTGTGGTTGCAAAATCAACTTCTAGATTATGATGTGAAGTTTGATAATACTCCAATCCTCTATGACAACACAAGTGCAATATCAATCTTAAATAATCCAGTGATACATTCCAATACTAAGCATATTAAAATCAGACATCATTTCTTAAGAGATAATTTGCAAAAGAAGACGATTTCCATGCACTACATCAACAATGATCTTCAGTCAGCTGATTTGTTTACAAAACCATTGGATGAAGCTAGATTCAACTTCCTTACATCCAAATTAGTTATGTTAAGTTTGTAGTTTCTTGCATGTTTGTGTGTTTTAGTTGTTTGCTTATGTGTGTATGGTGTATCGGTATTTAAAAATGTCCTACTTATATAAGAATCTCCATGTCTCATTGAATCATGAAAAATCTTAAGTTACTTTGCTCAGCTGATGACCAACAACTTATCAAAATGCTTAGCTGATCATGCTCAGTTAAGGAAGAAATGCTCGACTAAGTACTTCATTAGCTAATCAATTGTTCAAAACTATCTATTAGTTGCTACTGATATCAGCTGATCTTTTAATCCATCAGCTGATACTCCATACTTGTGTAAAATTTGCTTTTACAGGCTTTAATGTGTTTTTAACCAAGGTCATTTATGTGTCTCTGTTAATGTTTTACTGTTAGTCATTTATTGTGTTTCTCCGTTAGTTGTTTGTCATTATTTAACACTTTCCGTTACATTGTGTTTTTAATACTTCTGTTTTGTCTCTCTTCATTCAATTTTCTTCAAATTCTATTTCCCCTCTCTTTCTCTCAAACCTTCTCTCTCTCGCAAAAGAAATTGTACCCTAAAACCACCCAAAATTCAACTGTTCATCATCCTTCTCATACCAATGGCCACCTATACTCCTCTAGATATTGTCCAAGCTAGTGAAAATGTTCCTTCTGGAACTGAGATGCACATCACCCCTAACAACTGCTTAGTATGTCTCTCTATTCCCTCCTCGCGACAAAACCAAGGTTTATGAGCCTATGGTAAACTTCATAACAGCACACCCACTTCACCACTGTTTGATTGCCGACCTTCCTTTCATTTTCCCTGATCTTGTGGCAAACTATGGTACTCTGCTACATACAACCCAAACACCGAAACCATCTTTGGAACAATATGCAATGGAATTGAATCCACCAAGTTCAGATAACTATCGATTCCCTTAGAGCATTTCTTCATATACCAAATCTTGCTCCATATACTCCATACATTCCAGAACCCAAATCAATTCAGTCCTTCAAGTTATTGGTTATAACCAACCAATAACCCGTGGCCAAATCAAACTTTCAATCTTAACACATCCATGGAGATACCTTTCCCATGTGATCATTAGATGTTTTGGATCAAAATCTGGGAGTCTCAATCTCCTCAACCAAACTGAATGGTTGATTCTTCATGCTCTAGTGAATAGGGTTAACATTGATTTTGCTATAGTTGTGTTCACTGACCTTGTGGACAAGATCACCCAAGGAACAAATAAGAAATCTACCAGAAACCAAGTTTTATGCATAAGGTTTTTAAGTTTAATAATTCAAGAAGCTTTTGGTGCTGATAACTATGCACTTTTGCTAGAAACTCTTGAAGTTATCCCCGTTCCATCCTTGGGAGAAAAGATCTTCTACCACACTACTCCAGAAAGAGGTCCCTCAATCACTGCTCAATTGCAAGAGATAATTGATGAGTACAATGACAATAATGGTAATGGTGGTGATGATAACAACAATGATGATGGTGATGCTGATGATGGTAATAATGATAACAATGATGGTGATGCAAATGATAATGATGATGATAATGACAATTCTAGTGGAGTTCCTGAAATCAGTGGTAATCTTGGTGAACATATTGTTGATGATACTGCTGATATTCGTACTCAAGGTATGGATCCTTATTTCCCACAATCCAAAGAGGATACACACTATGTAAGCCCTGCATGTGTGAGCCCATCCTCACCTCCTATTCAAACACAAATCCCTGAGCCAAGCGCTAGTGAACTCCCAAAAGTTCCTAGTTCTACTCACCTACAAACATTTACAAGAAGGTCTAAAAGGACGGTGCAATCTTCACTGCTCCAAGAGGATGTAACACCTAAACCTCAGACCTCAATCCCACAAACTAACTCTTATTTTGAGGGGGAAAATGTGGATATTGACTATGAACCCTTTACCTTAGTGGATGTAGTCTCACAACAAACTGCATCTGTAAATATGGGAAGCCTATATTTTGATTCACCCTCCCAACAGGGTACAATCATTGAAAGATAGACCTCCTCCCAAGGTCACACTATGTCTACACCAACATTGAGTCAGCCTAGTCCCTTTGCATCTTCATAACAAGATGTAGTTGTAACAAGGGATACCCCACTGAGTGAATCCCACACTGAAACCACATTCTTTGCACCATCCTTTAATTCATTTCTTACACATGTTGCACAGTCTGTCAATGTTGGTGATATAAACCAATCACCCATACAGGACTCTATTTCTACTCCCCATCTTTGAGTTATTCACCAAACTTCAAGTGAGGGACCAACTACCATACCCCTTATTGCTACTTTACCTCCATCTTCCTCTACCTAAATTCCACCTTCCCAAACAGAAACCTCTAACCCAATCCTTCAAACCCTTCTAACCATTAACCAAAAACTTGACACATTTACCTCCAACTTCAAAACCTATCAAACCCAAACAGATACTCAACTGTCTATTTTAACCAAAGATATCGAGTCACTTAAAGCAACCCAAACTCAAACACAAACCAACTATCAAGCCATCCTAAAACAACTACTAGCCAAACTTGATCAGCTCCTTTCTAAACCTCAACCATCCCATCAAACACAACCTGTCATACCTCATTCATTTATCCATTCTTTAAACCAAACCATCTAAAACCTTGGAACCAACCTCCAATAAAATTAAGCCTACCCATCCTACCATTTCTGTTCCTATACCTCAGGAACTAACCTTGCTACCTGAAATTCTATACACCATACATACCCAACTTAAAACCATTACTCAACAGGATCATGACCACTTCATTAAACTGTGTCAAGAATTTCTCACAGTGAGAAAAGAGGTCTTAAATACCCTAAGAGCCCAAACATCCTTCAAACCTACCCCTTAAACCACCCTCAGACCTCAAACCCAAACCCAACCTTCCACTCTTAAACCTATTCCCTCCACTTCTACACCTTCCTCTCCACCCATTCCCTCTACCTCTGCCTCTAGATCACCCACTCAAACTCCTACTCTCACATAACCCAAACCCACCCCTACACCACATGCTCCTATAAAGTAGTCCAAGCCTCACAAAATCTCCACTCCCTCATTTGATGATGCCAAAAAGGGGGAGAAAGTTGAAAAATTGATCAATGAGATATATAAAGCACCTCTAGCCAATATTATTAAGAAGGAGGTTGCAAAGAAGGCTCCAGCCCCTAAGAGTAAAGAAAGTAGAAGCATTGGCTCATCCATTGACAAACTATTTGATGAGACCAGCTCTAAAGCTAAGGGGGAGTCTAAAAGGAAGAAACCAATGGTAAGGAAGGCTCTAGCAAAGAAAGCGAAATCAACAACTTGATGCCAACCTCCCATCAAACTAGAGTCTGATGATGAGGACAATGATGATCACTCTACACTTGATCATCTCCTCAGAAGACAAAAGAAGAAAAGAAGTTCTCTATTAGTCCAAGCTCCTCAAATCCAAAGGCAACAACCTCCTTCAATCTCTGCTCCCAAAGATAAAGGAAAGAAAGTTATGGATGCTAAGCAAGTTGAGGAAGAAGAAAGACAAATGGTTGAACTACAAAGAAAAGCTACAGAGAAAAATGAAATGATTCAGATGGACAGTGTTTTGAATTTGACTCTTGAAGGATTCCTACAAGCAAAAGGGTTGGACCTTTCCACTCAAAAGGAAAAACATACTCAACAAGTCAAGAAGTTAGTAGAAGCAACAAAACTCGAGCTAAACAAAGCTAGAACTCTTGCTAAAGCCATCCAAACCCTAAAAAATGTAGACTTATCTGATCCCTTCCCAGGAAACCCATTGAGAAAGAGTACATACATAAAGGATCTTGAAAGGATAAAAAAGTGGATAGATCCCAATCTTATATCCAAGCTCTTTATCTATTCAAAGGAAGGTGAATTGTATCTCACGATATGCAGAAAGAATGATTCAACAAGCCTAGAAACCATGACCTATGAAAGATGCCATCTTTATGGTTTTATATAGATGATTGAGATATTGTATCTTCTGTACAAGTCATGGAACAAGAAACTGAAAAGAAACTTCATTAGAAAACTTAAAGTCTGGATTGCTCTTTCTGTGAGTGAAGGACTGTTTTCAAGTGATGATTATCAAAGACATGTACAACAATGGAACAGCTGCACAAAAGAGGATCAAAACCTTTTGTTCCATTTGAAAGAAGACAAAAACCAGACACATCCTCACATCTCACTGGGTTTGATAACCTTAACACCAAGATGCCACTTAACATTGTGCTAGAGATCTACAGATTCATTTCATTCCCTGAAGAAGGCATATGTTTCTTGGATGATAGTGACACTTGGAGATTCTTTAGACAGTCAGAGATTCCCAAGGCTAAACTTAACTTCATCTTTCAATTTAAATGGCTAATAGTAGGAAGGACTGGAAATGCTAACTTTGAGAAATTAGTGACTAATCAATTTTTGAAAACATTGAATGAGTCCACAGATCCTCCTCCTTAAGTGAAAGAAGAAAAATGGTGGGAAGACTGATCTTTAGAAAGATGTTTAATATGTATGTACACTTGTTTTAGTTTTTAGTTTTAGCTCTGATTTCATGTAAATACCCCTCGTACATTCTCATTTCATGTTTGTAATATAGATTGATGCTTTGATTATGGACTGCTTGACAATTGCAAGTATAAGTGACTCTTAGTAATAGTTAACTGAGTGTAAAAACAAAAAATCAAAAAAATAAATAATCCTAAAAACAGAAAAAGGATGAAAAGATAGCACAAACATAAAAAATGGTACAACAAAGAAAAGATTCTCAAAAACAGAACAAAAGGGAACACCAGAAAAGAAACAAAAAATAGAACAAGGTTCAAAATAAAAGAGCAACAAAAAACAGAGAGATAGGTTCCAAAAAGAACTTATAAGTTCTTATCTCTGATGTAAAAATTCGAAGTTAAATCGATTCTTAAAAAGAAAAAGTTTTGTCATCATGAAATAGGGGGAGATTGTTGGGGAGAAAACCATTTCAACCCAATAATCAAATCTGTCTATTGAGATATATTGGATTTGATTATAACAAAACCAAACATTTAGTAAGACTTAGAATGAATTTAATCATGTGTTTTTTATATTCTGACTAGAAGTTAGTAAGTATAGAATATCAGCCGAAGGCTTGCTAAGTACTGAGAATCAGCCGAAGACATCATCTGAGATCAGTTGAAGAAAAGATAAGTGTAGAAGACCATCAGCTGCAGCTAACCAAACCATCAGCTAAGCAATTTCAAGTATCAGATGAGCAAACAGTTGATCAGCTAAGAAGTCATTTTGATCAGCTAAACATCTGAAAGTCATCAGCTAAGTAATCTCTTTTAAAAACTTAGTCTTATTTTGATAAGCTCATCACTTTGAATAATCAGTTGAACTATTTTGATCTACTGATCATCTAGGTTGATCATCTTATGCATTGTTTAGCTCTAACTGTTTGATCAGCTGAGCATTTCATGATCAGCTGATCACTCTGCTATCAACTGAGCACTCTCTCCCATCAACTGAGCATTCAACACTTAAGGTTCGTTTAGTTCGCGGAATAAATATGAAGGAATTAGAATTTGACCAAGGAATTTGAATTCATAGGAATTGGAATTCGTGAAAACTATATCTTGTTTGGTTAGTAAAGACTAGAATTGGAATTTAATAAAAAATAAATTAATTTAATATGTATAAACCAAAATAAATTATACCATCAACCGCCTTGCACTCCCATCCCCTCCGCTGCCACCACACCTCATCCGCCACCCTACCCCTCCCTTACCCTCGGCCTACCCCTACCCCTACCACCATTCTACTATCTTACCTACCCCTATCCTCATCTCACCTTACTCTGCCTTACTGTAACACCACAATTTCAACCCATATTTTTTTAAATTGCTGTGGAAGTGATAGATTAAAATATATACATATAAGTTTACAAAACCAATACATTAACCAGGGTTAAATTGTTTTCAAAACAACATCAACTGTGTAGTGTTACATAAACCAATGGCTCATCAAAACAAAATTAGAGTAGCGGTCAATTATTCCTTAAGCACGCCACTCCTCAGCTGAACCACCGACTTATCGAATCCTGTAAAATGGAGTGAGAGGTGGGGGATTAGCACAAAGCTAAGTGAATGAAAGTTAAACCAACAAATAGAAACAATGCAACCGAAAGATACAACAATAAACAAGCAATCGAGAAGACCGGTGATTCTGCAGGAACCTACAACCAATGTCGGCCAAAGCAAAGGTTTACCGATAGTTCATTTGCTATTCTCACACAGTATT
>JAUEJL010058572.1:0-18996 GCA_032274825.1 Drosophyllum lusitanicum | reverse complement strand
TAATTTACCCTTTTGAATTAAATAAAAATATTAATTATGATTAATGTGAACCACAAGATCAAAATCCAATCGGTGGCTGAAATTGATTCTCGCACTTTTCGCAAATAAGATGTTTTTCGCATGAACCCTCCCCTATATATATATATGTATATATATATACACAAAGCCCTGCCACAGCTTCATATATTTGATAACCCCAAATCAAGAGCTTGAAATGAACCAAAATCAAGGTTAAATAAATTCTAAACGAGCCCAGCTCAATACGTATCAGACCATCAGCATCCAACCCAACTTACCCCATGTCACATCAGCATCCACGTCATCTCCCACCTCCAACCCTCTCTAACCTATAAACCCCCACATCCAACCCTATTCAACCCTACATCAAATATTAATAAAAAATATAAATTATAAGAGAGAGAAAGAGAGAAAGAAGAGAAAAAAAGGTACTTGCAACGGGTTCGGCGACTCAATGGCTCGGGAACCCGCCATCACCCGATGGAGGGGCGAAGGTGTTCCCATCCAACCCAACACAACCGGCCATCAGGTATACATACCGATGCGGGTGGTCTCAAGCTCAGCTAGGCCGGGCCCCTACCTAACTGGTAGATGTGGGAACTAACATGTGCTTTCGTACGTCTACATTTCCATTCTATATATATTTTTAGTAATAAGAGCCAAGATCAAGCTCAATCAGGTTCCACAATCAACTTGATGGTGTCAGACTAACTAAAGTCTAAAACCAAATTAGAGAAAATTAACGAGTAACCGCAACCATGTGCATACACGTAGCCGTGAAAAACTCGACTAAGCAAAATTCGCATATGAGCCGCAGAATCAGACTATTTGACTCGCCTGGTATGCAAACCGATTGCATTAGTGTACAATAGAAGAGAAACACAAGGCTTCGATATCTTTCTTTACTTTTTGTGTCGATACATTGTATATAAGATTGTACAAAACAAAACTCTAATTCTAAAAAGAATTACATCTGCTTTTACTTATGGTCTGTCAATGTTCGGTTTTTTATTTTAATTTTGATTTTATGAGTTGAAGGAGTAGTAGTACCTTCCCTATGCTTTACCACATTGTTGACTGACGTAGCAGCATTTGTCACTTGAGCTACCGCTACCGCCTTATCTTTAACAGTTTCGGTTTTTCCTTGATGTTTCACATTTTCTATTGAGGAAGGCATTGCCATCAATTTAGCTAATTCCTTTTCTTTTCTCTTCTTTTCTTTCTTCAACCGTTTCCTTTCCAAATACTCGGGATCATCTTTATCTTTATGACTTCTATCCTCTTTCTTTTTCCGTTTCTTTTCCTTATCCCTCTTTTTCTTCTCCTTTTCTTTACTGACCGAAACTGGCTTATCTGTGGGTCCCCCGTCTTCATTCAAGGCCCGAAGACTAATAAACTTGTTATGATTCACAGGCGGTTCCACATCATTGAATTGAACTTTGCTTGAGTCGGCAGTACATTGGAGTTCCTTCAAAAGGGAGGCATCACCATCACCATTACCGTCACCATCATCCTCATGACCATGAACGGCTACTTTAGCACTCCCGATACTGGCAGTCACACGTGACCCGAGATCATGGCAAGAGTTAACATCTTCAAGGTTTTGATTATGATTACCAACATTTGCAGGCTCGGTAAGATTTCGTTGTGGTGGTGCATCCATGGACACAGAACTACTCGTTCCATGATCCGGGCCATTATGAGCACCTTGAGATCTTTCTGGAACAACATTATCAACATCCTCAGCTCTACTAGATGCAGAAGATTGCTTCATTTTAATTTTCAGCACAGGTTTCTTTCGTTCTTGACTATTTGAAACAGTGTCCGGTTCTTGTTTATGAGGTTCTGAAGAATCAAGAATGACCAAATCTGGCTGCTTTTTTTCATGAGAGTTGAAGTCGTTTCCTTCTTTTGGTACATCAGGTAAGGTCAACGCTTCTGATGGCCGGATTCTCTGGTCATCAGTAATGGAAACAATATTTGGTTCCGTGTTTGCTTCTGTGGCTGGACCCTCATATGGAAGCATAAGGGTATCCAAAGACGGCTCTTGAGGCTTAGACTGATTAATGATAGCAGCAAAGAAGTTTTTAAGTTCATTGCAGATTTCCATGTGGCCCTTGATCAATGTTTCATCTCTAGGAACTCCACAGAGTGTTGGTGGTCTAAAATACAGAAAACAAATTAAATCATACATATATACAGATCAAAAGATTTTCTCTCAAACGCGTCAAGTAATTCAAATGCATATAAACCTCATAATTCAGTTTATTAAAAAAGAGTTGGATTGTTTTTGTAATAATGTAACGTTTGTGATCTTATTTAGCACATTAAATATACAAATGTGTCTCGGGTAGGCCCAACCAGTTTTGGCAGCACTTAAAAATTATCCCAAATGACCTGTTACCCAACTGCTCAGGCCCAGCCCATTTTGCCACATCTATAAGAAAGGATAGTGTGATAACCTTCCAGCCAGGACTTGCAAAATACAAAACAAATAATGCCGGAGTGTAACATTATTGAATGCTAGTGGGCTCTCAAGAAGACGGAGTAATGCCACGAGAGTTTCACGCACCACACCATGGTCATCATCAGAATCACCATTTATTTGACATAACCGCATAGCATGCACCCCTAATTTCACCTGACCTGAAGGAAAAAAGACATTAAAATGACATCTTATAATCTCAAGTAATTAACTAATTAATTATTCGTTCCAAAACCTCTTAATGAAGACTCCTCCTCCATATATTTAATAAACAAATTCAATGCTGCGTCAATTCCTTTGCAGTGATACTCCAGGTCAAGAAGTGCCCTAAAAGCTTCGATTCGAACTTGCCATTGTGACTTAGAAGAACAGAAGGGTTTAATCAAATCGATGATACGGTCCTGAAACCAAAAAAAAAAAAAAGATAACATAAGCAAATGATATATTTATTTGGAAAAAATCATCACGGGCAGAAGAAATATAGTTACTAGAGGAATGAATTCTGAAAGCTTCAATGCAATTAGTGTCAGCGTTCGAATGCAACTGACTGTTAAAATTCCATTGTAGCTTGGCATCAGCCTGGTAGAAACCAAACAACAAAATGCATTAAAAGATAATACTTTACAGGTTAAGATAGAATAACCAGGATGAGTAATAATGCACCTGTCAAACTGTAATAACCGGTCTATGCGTTTCACGAGAGATGACAGAAAAGGAACACTCTGCCAGTAGAGTTATAACAACTCATGAAAAATGATCATATAACTATATGATGAATTCAATCAAGAAGATATTTTGTTAACCATTATACACACAATATTATAAAGCATTTGAAGTTACTATTTTACCATTAACCAAAGTAAATGTAGTCAATTGGATGCTTATATACCATATTAATAACTAAATCTCCATGGTAAAAATATCTTTAAAATCCAAATGAAAAGATTTCTATTAAAAACAACATTTTACTATCCAACCATATAATAGATATTTTAATTTTAAGTATTGAAAAAGCACGTATAACTAGGAACCTATGAATCTGAAGAACATGTAACCTAATCTACAAACATTTGTGGATTTTTTTGAAATGGTTCAGATAACCAAAATAAAATAGAATAATTATTCACTGCTTTGAGCGAGAGTCTGCTATCATATATAAAATATTAAGAAATGCTAACAAACCTGCTGTCCAAATTCAAGCTCGCCAACTGATTGGACCAATGCAGCAAGCCAGAAAACATCAGAATAGGGATTCCCATTGTTTTCATTGTACTGCAATCAATCAACGTATCAACCTCAATAGGGAGTGCAACAAAAACAAACAGGGCGAAGACATGATGACAGGCATATACACATATACGTACGTACACACACATATAGGGAGAAGTTCATTTCAGAACTATTCTTAATGCAAGAACCATTTGAAACCATTAATGCTCATTAATAGGGGTATTTTGGTCATTTAACTATTTACACAACCGTGAAATGCATCCAAGTGGACAAGTCATTGTTAGATTGGCTTAATTTTTCTAAAATACCCCTCATTAATAAGTCATTAATGAGGCATTACCATTATAGCCATTGATCTAATTTAATCAAGGGGCCAAGATTGGTTCTCTCAATAATAACGGTTCTCAAATGAACCTTTCCCTATATATATACATACATATATGTGTGTATAACAAGAACAATTTTCGTGCGAGAACTGCGAAAACCAATCTTGGCCATTGATTAAAATAAATCAATTGCTATTAAAGGTGAGGGCTCATTAATAAGTTCATTAATGACGCATTAACGAGGGATATTATGGGAAAATCAAGCCTTACTCATTAATGATGATCTACCCAGACACAATTCACAGTTGGATAAATATATAAATAACCAAAATACTCTTATTAATGAGTCATTAATGGTGTTACAAATGGTCTCGATTGAACTGTTTGTAATACCATTAATGACTAATTAATAGGGGTATTTTGGTCATTTATATATTTATCCAACCGTGAATTACGTCCAGGTGAGCCATCATTAATTTACGAGGCATGATTTTCCCAAAAATACCCGCCATTAATGAATCATTAATGAGCCATAAAAAATTATTAGTCATTTATTTGTTTTAATCAAGGGCTGAGATTGGTTCTCGCAGTTCTCGTACGAAAAACAGTTCTCATTTGAACTTTTCTCTTATATATTGAGTTTATTGTATATGTACGTACATATACATGCATGCACGCAAATACATGCGTATGTATATAATGAAATGAGTGTATGTGAAAAAGTGGAACAAACTATCCACCTTCAAAAGTTGTAAAATGAACTCCACGGCTTCCCGAGGGCTCTTTTTATCTGCTGCTCTAACCAAAGCAACAGCATGAGGAATAGCCTGATAAAATATCCAAATCACAAAAATTAAAAAAAAAAGAAAATGTTCTTTTATCCTCCCATATCTTTTATACCCTGAGAAAACTTACTGCACTCTTTAGAAAAGCAAATCAGGCACCTAAAACGCAACCTAACCCTATGTATTGAAACACAATGCATGAAACCATGCTGCAAATGATCGACGCTAACAATCCGACAACAATCTTGTACTAAATTATAAAAACGACTACATGCAGTTCTTTGCAACCCATGCATATATGGCCACAAGCATACCCCGCTCGATCCATATATAATTCTAAACCAAAATGGTAAGGCATTTAACTTTTAGTGAAAATCTGCCTCAAAGAAATTACCGATCTATCAAACCCTAACCGGAAAAAACCTGACCTTCAAAGTAATTCAAAAGTAACGCATTGGACTTATAATTCAAATCAACATAAAAGGTTATTAACTAATTACTAATCCAATTACCAATCAGTCCATAATTTAATGACAATTACATCTGCCTCCAACTAAATGCATGCTCCTGTTAATTAGGCATTTACACAATTATTTAAATCGGGCGGTTATTTTTAAGGATTTAACACTTCATGCCTAGCATAATAGTGCATAAACAGAAAACTATGGATCTGTCTACTAAAGTATAATTGTATACGGTTAAGGTTACTACAATTCAATATGTTAAGAATATTAATATAAATATATAATCATGAAGGCCATGCTATGTTTTCAGTACTGATACTGCAAAAATGTGTTACAACTGCCCCACTAGACATTGTTAACAATACACATCCTACCTCATCGCATTACCTCGAGTACAAAATACTCTGCAAAATCATGGAAGTCATTCGGCCTGAGAATGAAAATAAAATTAACTGAGCATGCTACAGCATGGTGTCGTTCAATATCTATCAAAACAAAAAAAAAGATGCTTTTCTTACTTTGGGAGTCCAATCTTCTCTTCATATCTTCTACTTTTATAGAATTTAATCAGATGCAATAAACCAGCCCAATCAGTTTCCTACAACAACGAATAAAATAAATGATGCATCAAATGACCAATGTCAAGAGAGTAAAAAAAACTATTACTCTAAGTAATTAATCATTTCAAAAATATCTCACATAAAATGATGATGATTACAAGTGTCACAAATGTTGTGAAAAATAGTATAAGGATATTATACCTCGGATGCTGTGCTAGCCAAAGCAAAAGCCGCCTCAATCCGGACTCGCCAAAACACCTTGAAAAGATAGAAAAGGTCAAAATTGTAACTTGTATATTAACACAAGGCATGCCTATGAAGGTATGATTGTATATACTAGAAAGGAGAGTACCTGAGAATCAGAGAGGAGATTACTTAAAGCATTGACAATTGACAGAAGTCGAGGAAACAACTCTAGTGCTGTAATCGCTTGTGTTTGAGCGACAACGTCCTTGTCCTTCTCCAGTTGATTTATCTGTTTGTAAGTTTATGGTTCCTCAAAAACAGTTAGCTAGAGAAAAAAAGGAATATGCGTGTGCATATGAGCGAGTGTGCGTGGGTGAGTGTGTGTGTGTGTGTGTTTGTTTTGTGTGTACATAATGCATACATATATAGACACACACACATGTAAGTCTGTGTCAAGACTTCATCCACATTTTTTCCCTTCAGAAGGCGGCATCAGCAAACAAATCATTTTCTATTAGGTTATTGAAAAAAGAACACACCTAAGTTATTATAGATCTCAAGAATACATAACGTATGCTGTATTAGAAACTGAAATTACATGACCAAATATTCAATGGTTGCAAGTTTGCAACTTTATTAGAGGTGGGACATGCTGGTTGGTAATAGGTCAAAAGGGTAACTTCTGCCTTCTGGTATGGGTAGGGTCAGGTTAGATTGATGCAAAACAGGTTTGTCCAAAATCATGTGATTTTTTATATAAACAAAAGTTATGACTACAAAAAATATAACTACAACAATAATATTGTTTCAATAGCAATCTAAATTTTAGAAAAACAAAAGATTGCATTAAAATATATCAACATTTGACCAGATAATTACTTCTGGTCAAAATTGCCACCAATAAGATTAGTATTCTAAAATAATAGACAAATAGATACAAGAGATCTTACCCACATCTGTACAGGTTGGTTGAAATGAATCTCAGCAAGATACTCCATTTCAGGGTCTGCCCTAAGCCATTGCAGGGGAGAATCAATGCTGCTAATAAATCGTTTCATGATAATTAAACACGTAAGAAAATAAACTTTAGCTAGAACAACAATAAACATATAATGTGTACATACTGGGAACGCATATCTACAGAGGCAACTGTGTCAACATTATCATCAGAACCATCATGCTTAGACCCTTTCTTTGGCTTTTGAAAACGCTTGGCAGCAAGCTTAGAGTGGCATTGTATTTCTAGAAGCTGCCATGTCTCTCCTGCCATAGGTAAAACAGGATGGTCATACATTCCATCAAGTTCATGAACCCGTATACTCATCATTCCAGGCCATCCAACATCCGTTTCTCGCTTTACAAAATCAGGCTTTGTATTGGAAAATGTAGCATTTGAATCTGGTGTAGCTGTACATCCACGCAGAGCCGCTAATTCAACCAGGTTTTTCCGTTTGTTATATGAAAACCCCATCCTTAATATGACATAAAGTGCAAATACAAAAGTAAGTATGGTATAGATGTGACTAGCGCAAAGGTGGGAAATAATTTTACAACAGGAGAATATGTACAAGTTAGTTTAATCATACTTTAGAACAGGGCAACCGCTAGAACCCACCCAACGAGGAAAAAATTCTCTAAGAAATGGGCGCTCAAGATTGCCAACTTCATTAGCCAAGTGACGAAACTGCATTCAAAAATTTAGTTATAAAAGGTTTAACCCTTGTGTCTTATAACTCATGCTATTCTGCGTATCATGAACTTATTTTACAATCTTGTGTCTTGATTTGCATAGATGCATTGTTCATGACACATGATGATTTAACAACCAAATAGTAACGATATGAAAAACTTTCGCATGCGCAGGCCTTATACCATGGTATTAAAAAGCAGAACATTTACCATAATGCAGAAGATCATACCATGAACAGATACAAATCTATGGTACATGTTATTTGGTATAGTTATGAGTTCTGACAATATAATTAACAAATAAAAGGAAGCCTATAGACGTTTATATGTGCGTGTCAAGTAAAGTGATACAAGAACATAAACTATGCATCAAATTACATCAAAGGGTAAAAAATAAATATAAATATCTTCCCCATTTCATTACATTTTTTCACATCAAGGCAATTACGTGTGGTAATAAATTAGATATGACATAGCTTCTAGTTAATCACCTCTTTTGTGCTAAGAGTTCTCAATGGATGAGTTGTATCTTTCGAAGGTGCAACCAGATTTTTTAACACCTGTAAAGTGGGATAAATAGCAATCAAACAATGATATAAGAAGTCAATAATAACGAGTCTCCTGAAGTTATAACATATAACACCTGGAATATGTTATAAATAACTACCAAGCACAGGAAACTTTGGGAAGGGAACTAGAAAGTGGAAGATGATTTCACAAGCAAGTCATAATTGATAATGTTTCAGATCATAATACTTAAAACTAATATAGCAATTTCATTTTAATTAATAGATCAGCAACAAAACGGAAGTAAAGTTATCCATCTTACTTTACAGAATGATTCAGGACCCATCTGCTTTTCTAACATTTGAAGAACTGCAACCTGAGAGCAAGCAAGAAGTAATAATCAAAGGTAAAACATAATCAATTATTAGATCAGAAAAAACATGGGTATCAAATGTTAAAAATATTTTCCAGATATGTTCGCCTATGTGGAAAATTTAAATTGGTAGCAGACTCATGAATGGACCTTTCTAAGAGGCTGACTTTTGACTTTTTTGTGAAATTGCTCTACTAGGGCACCCTCATATGAAAATTTATAAGATCAACTTACAGATTTCCAAGAGCGAATCTTTCCATAAAAACCAATGCACTGTGTTCCATACAGAGCCTTGGAAGCATCAGAGGAGCTCAAGGCAGTTGCAGCACTATCATCTGCTTTGCAAACAGCACAATTTGCCTGCAAGCAATATCAAGAAGATACTTCAGCTTTAACCACAGGTTACCAAATTAATAATTTAAAGAAAAAATACTATATGAAAGATGTGTGTGTAGATGGATTTGCCTGCAAACAATATCGAAACAATATCGAGAAGATACTTTAGCTTTAGCCACAGGTTACCAAATTAATAATTTAAAGAAAAAAAACTATATGAAAGATGTATGTGTAGATGAGTTTTTCAGGGTCAATTGCCTGCACTGCTAATTAGATAAGGCAATAAAGCAGACTTTTTTATGGTTGTTTGTAAAAACAACTTCATGAAAGTTTCTGAAATATACACTTTATTCAACTTTCCTTTCAATTCTAGCAGCAATTTACTTGTATCACTATGTGCTTCATTATAAAATCATCAAACAGATATAATGGATGTTAAACATGTGAAATCAAGAGAAAAGAACCATACCTTGTAACGCCTATACCTTGCTTCATTATTTCCCAGAAATTGTTTAATAAAAGAGTCTGTCAAGAACCAAGCAAGTCCATCCAATAACCACTCTGACAGCAAAGAAAATAGATGAGTATTGAATTACTTTATTAAATTCGACAAAGCCATAAGAATAATCGGAGGTCGCATACCATCATTGGGTGCCTCTGCAGTGATATACACTCCAAACCATTGCCTTGCAAGACCATACGCAAGTTTTATTCTTGTATCTATCGTCTGCTCTCATAATGATTAAGAAATCAACATAAACTTAAATTAGATAATTAACCTATACCTGAAAAAATATACTCAATCTTGATTAACAGCCATATACTGATGAAGAAAAGTAGATACATACATCCCATTGGTGGCGCATGCCAAAAGAGTTGACTTTAAATAGACGTGTGAAGAAGATTGAATAAGGATAGACAATGAAACACATCGATGAGATATTGTTCTTATATAGGAGCATGTTTACGTAATATGTTTCCGACTAGGTTTCATATTATTTTTGGGTTATAATTATGGCATACTGCAATTCACCTAAAATGGACTTCTTATTGGTGTTGTTACACATATATGCATCTAAATTAACACAGATACGTTTTGCTCTCTAAAAGACATACCCATCAAGATACATTAGATAATAATAATATTTGAAAACCAAAAGGCACCTGTACACGCATTAAATTATTAGTTCAGCAGTCAGAAAGATACCTGATCAATAATCTTCTCGTCGAAGAGAATCTGTGAGCTAAAGATACTCATTGATGCACCCAAGCTCAAAGAAGATACTGCAATCTCTGGATCAATAAAAACTTGTGTGTATGACCCAAATGGAAATTTGGTGGAAAGGTAATGTTCGTAATGGCTGTTACATAAGTAAAAATTAAATCACAAAACGGAAGCAGATAAAGAAGCAAACTAAATCTCGGATTGTGAAATTAATAATGTCATGGACAAGCAAACCTGTATGCACTATAGAGAAATCCAACTGTGTTCCGAAGCTTTGACAAGTTATGTGGCAAACAAATATGAGTTATAAGATTGTTATGACGATCAGGGAAGATTTCAAATGGAGCGACAGCCAAAGATATCCATTGAGCCGCAACAGGTACATTAATTTTATAGACGTATGTCTTACGTGGAGGGTCATCATTGGTCAAAACCTGAATGAAGAAACAAAAACTGAACATAGAAAGTGCACGTAAAAGAGAAGCATTTCAGTAGCTCTGTAACAGACAATGGGAACTCATGAAGATTGACAATCTAGGCTCTTTAGTAAGAAAATTGTGTTCACACTCAAAATGATTATGACAAACAAAAATCATTGATCATTGTATATAGTTTAAAACAATTATAAAAAACGCATTTGTAATGTTTCAGATTTCAGTGTGTTTAAAATCACTTTAGAACATGAAACATGCGCTTCAGAAAAGCCCGCTAACATGTGACTACTTAACTTACGGTATTCATTAATTTCTTTGTGTGACAAGCACGGAATAGCCCACTATGCCTACGTTCTACACTTTTTTATTTACTATTTATAAACAAAACCAGAATTCTATTTCTACACATGTGGTAATGATGGTGATGATTGGTGACGCTAATTATTTTCATCATGATGATTTATGCCTACGTTTTATGCAATCTAAGTACTGATTGTGATGACTGATCTTCATATGTACAGCATTCATCTCATACTATGCCTTTGGATGTCATTTGGTATGGGTTTTGGATACTTCAATGATTTTCCTTTTTTTAGGTTACTTTACATAACATTTATATGCAATGAAGCTTTTTCATACCCAAAATCCCAATATGTCAAGCATTAGAAAAACATGCACTTGTTCCGGTTACAAGCACATAACTTTTTTATTTACATCTTTTTGTGGGAGGGAAATGGGAAAATCTCATTCTGTATGTTATTTGAGTATGTGTATGTTAACAGCTACCTTTTTACTTCTCTTTCACAGACATGTGAAAACGATATTATTGGTCAACTATGGTGCATGTTAAATCAGGGCACATGAAGAAGTCATAAGAATTCTCTTCAGATTCAAGAATCTATTAAGATGTTTATTTATTTAAAACAACCAAATGAATTACACCACATGAACATATTACACCAAGTGGGGCTATCTTGTTACAAATTCTTAGGCCTTGCAATTAAAATCCAATTTAACCACTTTATTTCTCACAATCTCACCTGACACATCAAGGTGCCAGTGCTGGCGGCAACAAGCTTGCTGGACACCGTGAACTCCAAGTCAAAGCTGAAACAGAAATACACATCAAAAACATTAATAGAACAATATGTAAAAAATAGAGTAAAATAAACGTATTTTCTTACCAGCAACGTTGTGAACTATCATCCATACAAGGGAACCAACAACGAGCACGTCTTATCTGGTTATTGGTGTGCATAACATCTTTTTCAATATGGATTCCTGTTTCTATCTTCTCCACCCAGTAATCGATATGGATCAGTTTTATATTCTGCACTAAATATAACCTACATGAGAGATTGAAATATGAAGACAGCAATAAATTTTGAGATGGTGCAAATTTTTAGGAAACAATAAGTTCCAGTTCCCTAATTAAAAACGTGAAGTTAGCTTTCGTCCATGGTCATAGAAAAGCATAAAGATATAATAAGAAATCTGATATTGTTGATTTAAGAATATCAATATTTTCTTCTGGAATCTGGAATAGCAGATATTAACAATCTAAGAAACAAGAAGATGATGATGGTGAGTGTTGCAGTTGTCCGTGTGTACATATAACATGTATGCAACTATCAGATTTCTCATCTTTTCAGCATTAGTTGTTACTGGCAATCTAACATTCTGAAGCCGTAACCCCAAGTAAATTCAATTAACACTTCACTTTAATAAGGTACAATTTTGTTTATCACCAAGATATAAGATATAGATATAACACTATAGGGCCAATTACATATTTACATAGAAACCTAAAAAAACAAAAACCCAAGGTTATTTCCTGAAGAACAGAACTTAATCATCATTTGAACATTTCAGTTGCAATCCAATCCACATAACTTTCAGTAACTACAGTAACCTGCTTGGATTCATGAGATGTCTGTGTCCCATTTTCTTGCAGTGTCTGTTCTAGCTGCTCAACCACTGGTTTGACAGCCTCACTAGAGCACATAATCAACAAATTAGGCACCAGCTCTCTTTCAAGACATGAAACATAAACTGAACCCGCAGCATCAGCAGCAGAATTAGCTGAAGAAACAGAACACCATCTGTCATCACTGTCCATTTGCTGGTAGTGAGGAAATATTTCAAATCTTGCTGGCTCTCCATCCACCATTACACTCTCAATCATCAAATTATCAGCATGTAACCCCACAATACCGTTTTCTGGGACAACTACTTCTAGCTCAGTATACCTGACCAAATATAAACATAAGAGTCATAAGTGACAAGTGACAACTGACAAGATGAAAATTAAACATTTCGCATCTGTGAACATGTTTTGCTCCCACTGAAAGAAATCTTTCCAGGATGTACCTCGCTATCTCATACATAGTACATTTATTCACAATCAAGAGACCAGGTTGACAAAGAAAAGAAATTGATTCTTCTTCAAACAGTCTAATTTTGTACCAAACATAACCTAGTACCTAAAATACAGCATTACACAGCTATCAACCACAAGTTCTGCTCCCACTATAATGGTTCTACCTTCCTATAAATATTACATATTTCATTGGCAATCAAGATGCTATGAATCTATGATCATGAAAGAAAATATAGCTCTTCTTTACAAAATAAAATAAACATAATGATATTACTTCAATTCGAACACGAGCTTCTGTCGCACTCAATTTAATATCCGGATTAGTACCTACTTTCAGCATTTACGTCTGATTGATGATCAAGAAACAAAAAATAACAAATAAAAACAAATGGTTCTTCATGGCCGCTTCGTTAAAATGCTCGCTCTAAGATAAAGGCCCACTCAAATTATAAAGAGCAGTGCGCAACATGTTCCATGAGCAACCTAAACCTAATCTCATAATTTCTGGAATTCTCCTAGTAAAACCATTTCCGAGATACCATAAAACAAAAGATAGCAGAATGTTGTATTGCGTAAACTCGTACTACGATAATTATGCACTTCACTAAGATTGAAGTGTCCTTAAAATTCAAGATAACTCAGACGCAGAATTTAAGCATACATTTACATAAAAATACTAACCCATAGATTCGACGTTTCTCGAGATCGATTGAGAGGCATAACTTCTGATGTTTCACCACAGCTTCCAAATTCTCAGCTTTTTGTTCTTCATTCTTCTGCTTTCGGGGCTTCGCCATTTTCTCCACATATACTGTGTGCAGAGACACCTAAAAACACACAGTAAAGCGCTTCAAATTGTGGAATAAGAGGGAGGGGAATTTATAGAGAGGGGAATTTTGACAAGGAAGATGTCTCGGTATCAGGTCAGCTTTCAAGTTTGAGCCCTAGTTTTGACGATCGGATCTTATCCGTCCATCCCTTGGTTCCTCCAATCCGACAGTGTACAAAGGCTTTCAGTCGCGTAGCTTCATCTATTTTGATCAACGAAACGTGGGTACGAGCACACTGAATCACAGAACTTATCGACGTAGGAAAATAATAGTAGAGAATGAAACCGTAAAAAAAAAAATTAATCAGGACTTTGAGAATTAACTTTTTTATTTAACAGCATGGAGATTAAAAGAATCAATTTTCTTGTTTAAAATTCAGCAGATAATTATACCAACTTTTTTGGTCAAGATTTAAAGCAACAACCAAACAAGCTTTTTTGATCAGCAAATTATAATCAAGCTTTATGTTCTTCTCCTTTTGTGGTAAAAAAAGAGAGACCGAGTGAGAGGGAGAGAGAGAAACACGTACCTTCACCGGAGAAGAAGCGTCCCCGTCGAATGCCTAAGAGAGAAACCTAACACCGATGAGAGAGAGAGAGAACAAGACAGAGAGACACATACCTTTTATTTGTAGCCGCCGGAGAAGACGACTATTGGTCCCTAAAGTAATCAACTTGATGCAGAAGTGTAGAAAGGAGTTGAATACACAACTCAACTAATAATTAACAAATCAAATTCAAACCGAATGCTTTTATTAATCAAACCAAGATTCAATACAAGAAAATAATGAAACTTTAATTCAAGTTACTAATTACAATTTTACTCTCTCTCTCTCAATTCTAACAAACTAATTACTAGACATTGTTTTGTTGTTTCAACTAATGAACAGAAAACAATAAACTCCCTAAATAATTCTGAACTTATCGGTCATGAACAATCGTATATGTTTGACATACAAAGCATGTAGGAGGTGGTCCCCTCTAAACATATTAAGAGGTTAACTTATATAGTTGTTTCTACGAATACATAGTTAAACTAACAAACTAAGACTTATCTTAATCTGCTAATCTAAACTAACACATATACATTCGCATAGATAGTTTGGATAACTCTATCTTCGATCTTGAGTCTTCAAAGTTGAATCTTCAATCTTGAATCTTCTTATCCAGTCGTAGATAGGGAGTAAAGAAATTAAAACACATTTAAACTCTTATCGGGATGACTTTCCTAGTAATTTAACCAAACTTTGGATTTATACGTGTATGCACATAGATACTCTTACTTAACTTAGGAAGTCATTCTAGTTCCCTAAGACATACTTAAAGCCTCAGTTTTTGTCCTACCGACTATTCGGCTTAAGCCGACTAGTTAGTCTCACAGTCTTAACATAATTCATCTTAACACTTTTAAACATTATCTTTCAAGCTTTATCTTGTCTTGTCAAATCTAAACATATGAGGTCATTTGACTAACAACGACGGAGGCCACCGGTGCTTGTGGGTGTGCCGCCACCACCGGAGAAAAATGTCGTAGCCTCACGGAGAAGATGTCGTGAGTCAACAGTTCTCGCAGTTGTCAACTTTGCCTCACGGAGAATTATTTAGGTTGGAAAAGACAAAGAACCCGCCGCAGGTCATTTGGTTCTCGCAGTTCTCGTACGAAAAACAGTTCTTGTTTGAATCCTTCCCTATATATATATATGTATATATATATATACATGACTACAAATTGTAAGATGGGGAAACAACGGGATTGTTAAATCGGGAAACAATACATATAAATATATATATATATGTGTGTGTGTGTGTGTAGAAACTAGTAAATCGCAAGTGGTGTTGGGTTTCTAACTAGTGAATTGGGCTTTAATTGTATACAATTTAGTGGGCCCAACTAGAAATGGTTTAAGTATATGTGTGCTAAGGTAATCGTAGATCAGTCCCAATTCACTATTTAATGGGCTGTGAATCAGCGTAAATACATATGAGTTTCAATATGGGGATTGGGGACTAAGTGGAATAGCAAAACAGTGAAATACATATACCGAATCACAAATTAATATATATATATATATATATATATATATATAAGTGCAAATTACATTTGGGCTTAGTTCATGGATCACGAATTAATATACATGGGTAAATCAAAATTGGGCCTTAAGCCCAATAGCAAACTTGACCATTTGATTTAATCACGAACTTGAGAAGAGAAATTATAATTATACCTTATGACTTAAGTTAGGTAAATTGTGGAAATGATGTGAGAAACCTCTTTGTATAGGTGATTGCCGATGTCATAGTAGACTTCGTATACTGTTGATGTGTGAAATGTACATGTGCTTAATTGTATGAAAGTGTGATTTATATGTGATGATATGTGAAGTGAAGGTTTGCGTTATATTGTGATAAAAATGCAACTCGGGCACAGTGAGACACGTAAAATTCTTTGTAAGGCTTGGATAGTCAACTGTGACCCAAAGTGTGAAATCGTCGTCAGTACACTGCGTAAGTATTATGTTAATTGATATGTGATCATGGATTGTTATGTGACATGTACATGCCTAGCGTGGTGTGTAAGTGTGTGTGCTCGCTAGACTTTATGCTTACTGTCATTGTTTTAATTCTTTTATGATCGTGTTTAATTAATTATTATTTAATTAACAATCATAATTAATTATTTTGTAATTAACTCTTTCGTTTGATCGAACATTATACGGCGTGTAGTTCTGGATGCGGAACCTCGTCACGAATATTGGTGGAATTAATATGGATTATCTTTTCTGATTTACATTTGTATATTAATCTTTTAAAAAAATTCGGGCATTACAAGAGGTGACAATTTTCAAAATAAACTACATATTTGCCTCACCATGTACAGGAAAATGCCCCACTCCGCCTTCCCTATTAAACTAATAATAATTCCCATATACGAAAATAAGTGAATAAATCATGAAAAAGACATAGAGCGTCTTCTTGTATCTTTAATCTTTAGTATATATTAAAATTAAAATAAAAAAAGTTATGATGTAATTATTTCATTTTTAGAATTTTTTTTCTCACTAATCTTCCTCTTTTATTTCCTAAAATGACTAATGGATGAAGAGTTTCTTGCATCAAAAATTTTAAGCTGTGAATTTTGAATTGGTTTTAAGTAAAAATGGGTTACTCGTCTTCTTAATCGGATTTTATGTCATTCAAAAGCATTCTTTAACGAAACTTCAATTCCTGATTCAACTATTACCCTAAATCTGTGGAGCAATTTTCACCGACAATTATCGGATTCCATGTCAATTTCTAATTCCAAATTCAACTAACAACTATAGGCATAAATATGTTAGTATATCAATTTTCTTTATTCTTCTTCCGATTTTCAAACCTTTAACGTTTCACACCATAAATGTTTAAAATTTACATCAACAAGACAACAATCCCCTGTGTTTATACACAAGGTATTAAGCTAGTAAATATGAATAAGAGGCTTACTTGGTTAGGTATCCACTCGATCTGATTCTTTCATAACCCAGTTTTGCTACAAGTGCTTACTTCCTCCTTTCTTCTTTGCAAGTTAAAGGAGTTTCAAACCTTAAAAAGAAAACCCTTGCTCCATTCTCCGTGCAACCGAATCAATCATTCAAGCTTCCTTCTGATAACCGATTATTGGGCGGGTATTGGTGCTACTTAATATCAATTAGAAATTGTGATTAAATTATATTTTAAAATAATCCCTAAGATTTTAAAATTAAGAAGCATTAATTATTTATATTTAGATGTTTGACTCTCATTTTTAATAAACTATGCTTTTATAATTATATTTTGATAAAAATAATTATGATCAACAGTCTATCATATGTGCGTCTAACAAATGAAGATTTTGAGCACATAAATGATTGCATTATATCAAACATCTTGTTGATCGAAATTATTTCTTAGAAAGAGTAATTTTGTTTCAACAAATGAAGAGGTTGAAAACATAAATGATCTTATGGTATCAATGTTAAACACTATATGAAGGTATCATATTTTCCTTTGGATAATACATGTTAAGCTGAACTTTCATATCATTTTTAAGAATCATTGTACACACCAAATATACTTAATTCCATCAAGATTCATCTTTGTGACGATGATAGTAACGTAACCTTTATAGCATTTATTATATATATATATATATATATATATCACGCGATATCTATTTGATTAAAGCCAAAAATTATGCATAACTGTTCAAAAAGGTGCTCTTTACCTTTGTTTATTTGGTTCAGGCTAAAAAAACGAAAGTTGAATTATTTGAAGTTGAATCGAGTGAAAATCAAGAAGAAATGAAGTTTGGGAGAAGAAAAGAAGTAAAGTGAAGTTTTAAAGATAAAAGAAATAAGGGAAGAAATGATAAAAGAGGAAACATAAAAAGGAAAAGAGAAAATAAAAGAAAACGTCAAAGAATCAGGAAAATTCGAAGAATCGCGGCGCGATCTGCCGATGGTCGCGGCGCCATGTGTGGATAAGGTGCGCCGGTCAAAGTTTCAAAGTTAATGCTTATCGCGTGTGACAGCTAGCAATCGCGGCGCAATCGTTTTGGGTTCGCGGCGCGATCTAGAAGATAACGCCGGTTTTAAAGTTTGAAAGAAGTGGGATTACACGAGGACTCTATAGTTCTCGGCGCGACCGTTGAGGGTTCGTGGCGCAATGCCCCTATTTTTGCTCAACTATATATATATCCACATCCAATTTGGTTTACGAGTTCACCACCCGACTTATACCACCTATATACTCTAAAAACGTTCGAGAGACGACTTGAAGCAGAGTTGAAGCATTGGATTGAAGATTGGAGCTCAATTGTGAAGATCAAGGCTTGATTCAACATACTTTACACGGTTTTGCATTCCTACTACTTATGTTTACATTTATTATTGAATTCTAGTACTTGAGTATGATGTTTCTAGGCTAGGCTTTCTGTTTTCCTCCCTAGAGGAGATGAAACCTTATTAAAGTTGTTAAATTTCAATGATTTAGGATATTATTCATCATATATTTGTCTTGCAACTGTGGCGGAGACAGAGGGGGGCTAAAGGGTGCTTGGCCCCCCCTAATTAGCCTAAAGTCATTGTATATTATTAGCCAAGTTGGCTAACTTTTTATTAAGTTCATCCCAAAATAAAATTAAATACCCAA
>JAUEJL010058561.1:0-18998 GCA_032274825.1 Drosophyllum lusitanicum | reverse complement strand
ACCTGAGGGTGTGATGAGGATCACAACCCCATCCAAACCAAAGCTCACACACTTGATCATAAACCTATGATCACAAAGCACAAGGTCAACTTTCATATGTTAACCAACAATAAGATTTCTTAAGAGTACAACTTAGTTCTAGTCTTAGCCACTCTTTCGGGTCTTAAAAGACTCCATATAAACCTTCTATAACCACTAGAATCAAATCCCAATCAAATACAGGGTCAAAGGGGGGTCAAAATAACATTTTTGGAGGTTTCAGGGTATCTCGCGCCGCGAAAATATCTCTGGAAACAAAACCTTCGCAGACCCGCGGCCTCGCGCCACGAGCTAGCGTAAACAGTAACATTCAGCTTGTTTTCCAAACCCATTTCAACCAAAATCCAATTCTTTTCAAATCAAACTTGTTTACCACAAACCAAAGACCCAAATACACTTCAAAACACCAAAACCTCAACACTTAACATATCTTTGATTATTCAAACCCTTATTTCATCATTAAACCCAAAATTGACCCATTTGCTAACCTTTTCACAATATATCAACAATAAACTATCAAACACACTATATAACACTAAGATTCAACAAGATTAAGAGTTAGAACTTACTAACCATATCTTGACAAGCTTCAATTTTACCCAAATCAAAGGTTACATGGTAGAATCATTGCTAGAACACTTCAATTTGAGCTTATAATCAACAAAATCAACACAAACCTTGTGATACTTTCAAGTCTCCATCTTCTCCTCCTATTCCCTTCTTTCTCTCGAGAATTCCAGAAGAAAAGCCCCCAAAATGAGCAAAATATCTGAGTTGGGGCTTATAACCTCCCATTTTTACACATTCAGCCCCCACACTTTCAAACTTGACACCTTTAGCCCCTAAGGTTTCACCCAACTAACACATACAATACATAACTTCTAATATTAGCCATTACTATCATTCATAGCTTTAGTCAATTGTACCATATGCATTATGAATTATACTTCATGGGCAAATATCATTAATAACTAATATAACATTTAAAACAATAATTCAAATTATACTATGATATACCATGGCTTCCTTTATAAATATGAACCACAATCTCATTAGAACTATCAAGACACCTATTCAATCAATGTTAAGGTCATAATGGAATTTCGGAATATTACAGGGATGTTTTTGATTGAGGGTTAATTCACCGTAAGGTTTGAGTCCCCTGCTGGGTAGAGATAGTGGTAGAAGTTTTATTCATTGATGTACCAACTTGCGGTTACCCTTAAAACAATTGTTTGAGGTTAATTGTGATGGTTTGACTACGTGGTAACGTAGTGGTTTTTAAATGATGATGTTTTGTTAACGGTTTTACCCGTTAACATTTAATGATGATGATGATTAATATTTCCGTTGTGATGCTTTAAAAAAATGTGTAAATTTTTGAAACCACGGCATTACAAAATGAGAATTTTGAAAATTGATAACAGATGACATCAACACTCAAATCTGCACTGGAAGCGTCAACGCGATGTCGAGAGCAGACGTGACTACAGACTCATGGTAACATAATATGAAGAAACATGGCTGTATTTTTGGTACAAGTCAATAAGTCATCAATCATTATACGGTTAAGTATTTATTGGTTATAATTAAAAAAATCTAAGATGATCATAAAATATTTTAGAATAATGAAATTATAAATTTAATTAAATATAATATTTTAAAATATTATAAATGATAATATAAAATTTTATAAATTAGGATGATGACCAAATATGAAATTTTAATATTTATATCTATAAAAATGATGCCACGTACTAAACATTTGAATTTCCTTTAGAGGATGAAAAATTATCTATGATTTAAAGAAAACTAGCATCGTACCCGTGCCGCGCAATGCTGCAGTGACAAATAGTTTCTGTTTTATAAAACGTCGTTTTAGAAAATGTAATGATAAACTATTAGCACGATTCAATGTCACAAAAAAGTTTTCTAGAGCAACATGTCCCTTTTTTTTAATTTTTTATTTCATCAACTATGTTATTAATTTTAAAAATAAATTCTAAAAGACATTAAAATAAGAAAAAAAATTATATATATATATATATAAAATAATAATAGAGAAGTTAATAAGATTCTAAAAATTATGTTGATATAGGTGGATAATTGTGTTTGTGTGAGAGAGCGTGTTAGCGAGATAATATATTTTAAATGAATAAAAGTTAAATTAAATTAGGAGATAGTGAAATGACTAAAGATTAAGTGGATGAGATTAATTTAGATAGAATAAAAGGTCAAGATTTTATCTTGTTTGAATTTTAAGAACTCTTAAAATTAAGAAAAAAAAAGAATGTTAAATAATTTATATAGTAGGAATGTAATATAGATAAATAACTTCTTTTGGGAATTGGAAAAAAAAATGCAATTTATCTTTTAACGTTATAGGCCTACCTATTCAATATATCTTTTGTCTTTACCTATATAAACTTTTTTTATAACACAAACATTATTTTTTATTTAAAATTTAAATGCAGTTGTGGTTTTATATAAGTTTCTTTATAAAACCTTATATTTTTCAGCTACGGTTAGAATATTCGGTTTAATTCATAAAAATGTATCAAACTTGTCATGTTTTGTTATTGTGTGTATCGAATTTTAAAAGTTTCTATTATTTATTAAACTTTTAATTTGTTGCTATTGTGTGAATTTTGCTTACATAAAGAAATAATGTATAAGTTTGATACATACAATAGAAAGTTCAATACACAATAGTGATGATGACTAAATAAATTAGTTATGATTTTAACCTTTTTAGATTACGTATTTTTAATGTATTGTTTAATTAAACTAGTTGTTTTTAATATTTTTTTTTTTTACTTTTTAATGTAATGCCTCGTTATATTATGATTTTTTTATTTTAATTTTCGTCAATAACTTAATTATAAGTAATTATACTTTTTGATTTTTAGTAATGCTACAAGTCGAGAAGAGCTCGATCGCAAACACTAATGCTAAAATGCAGTTATAAGATTCGACAACAAATACATCCAACATATATATTTCCATCTTTGATCCGATTGTTAATCCGTCGAAAGGAAGTTACTTGACATTCATAAAGAAAATCCGTCTTTCTTTGATCTAAGATTGAGAAGTCCTTGTTGTTTCTTCCTAATTAGATTAAGTACCCGGAATCGTGCTTGTTTTCAAACAATATTTTCTTTTAATCTTGTTATCAAACATCATTTTTTTTAATTCTCTATATATTATCACCTACCCTATTTTCTAGAGGATGGTTTGAGTACTGTTTTTCCTTCTTTTTCTTTTTTAACTTTTTAATAACGTATAATTAATGAATAATAAATAAAATTTGAAAGAAAAAAGTAAATCATGTTTAAAGTAAGAAAAAATCAAAATACTCTTTGACTAACGGTCAAACTTATTAACACTTAGCTTAAAGGACCAAAAGTAAAACAAAGTGATAACCACAACGACTATTTTCATAATTTATAAAGTTAAATGACTAAACGTGAAATTTTGTCACAAGCACATGAACCACTTACGTAACTAACTCTAAAATTTATTGCAGAATAAAAATACAAGATATTAATGGCTAGCAAAGACAACATATAAAAAGGTATTAGGGTAAATTACCGAACGATTTAGGAGGTGTTGCAAAATAATTTGTCAAGATTTTCCTGTTTTCTTCGCATAGTCTTTATTCAGATATGAGATTCAAAAACGGTATTTAAAAAGCCCATGGGTGTCTTTAAGGAAGTGTATAGATATATAGATATAATGTTATAAAATAGAAATACTATGAAGCTCATATTTAAAATCATTCTCCTACAAGTTTTAAAAAAACATATTAGGGAAACTTATTCATAATTCAAGAATAAAAAAAAAAAACGACGCGTTGAAGTAGAGGCAGTCAAAGAAAAAGCGAAACTATTTAACATTCGATTTGAATAGTACAGAGAGTATGAACGAATGTTTTATTTTATTTGTTGTTTTCTAAAGAGTTGAAGAATTTGATAACAAAAATCTGAAGTCGTGTTGTAGTCATCTTGAAGCCGTAACTAAGTATGATGCATGATTAGATCTTGATACAAATAAACTTTCTATGGAGTTAAAGCTATTTGACACGTTTTATCAACTATAACAATGTGTTAAAATATTTGAAAGAAGTCGATTTTTTTTCGTAATGCAATTATTGCATTTAGAGTTTTATTAACTACTCCAGTAATGATGACATATGTAGAAAAAAAGTTTTTCAAAACTTAAGTTGTAGAAGTCCTACTTACGGTTCATATGTCATAAGAAAGACTTAATAATTGACAATGATAGTTATTGAGAATTCTGATTAGGAACAGTTGATTATAAGCTATTCAACTATCATTCTTGTGATATAACAAATATCGTAGTATCATTAAATAGTTGCTTATATATGTGTATCGAAGGGGCTCATTTTTTCGGTTTGTATAGTGTCTTAAAAATTCAATAAACATACATAGAAAAAACCTATCAAATACATGTTTTCAAAAGCTGCTGTAATGATTGCCAACAAAATATTATGTTTTCAATACATATTGCAGCATCTCTGCTAATTTTATTCTTACATAAAAATGAAAGAATATTGTCTGTAATTCTTGTAAGCAATAACAAAAACATGAATTACCAAATATAGATGAAACACTATACGAATGTTAATGATGGCCAGATAAGATGAATACTTAATTTGACATCGAATCTCGACAGAAGAAAGATCCAAATGTCAATTTTCTGCAGTAAAAAAGAATGATAAAAAGGCAATAATCTCTTCCGTAATTACAGGCCAAAAAATAAATTCAGTTTCAACTCGTTTTCGTTTTCTAACAGCTCAACAAATTAACTCCATATAAACAAAAATGAAAGCCCCCTTCTCTTCTCTTCTCATCTCATCTCTCAACAATCATTCACCGGCTTACAATATCTCACTTTCTCTCTCACTTCTCCGGCCACACTCGCCGGAATCTGGTCGGAAAACTTATACAAGATTCACGTACTGAAAAGGGTCTACAGTACTCTCTTCAATTGCTACCCTTATTGATTACATTGATCAATTCAAGATTCGAAACAAGCATTTCAAGTAGTGTCGAGATTCTTCTTGATTTCCACAAAGATGGGGATTAGTTTATGACTGGATCAAGATTGCTATTTTTTTACAATAAACGAATACCCACATTACCAAATCCAATACCCACTTGTGTAATCTGTTTTTACTCTCGATTTCTGGTTTAAAATAGAGAAATGAATCGAGGGTTTTGTTGAGAGAATGTAATGAAGAAAGTAGAGATGGTTTTGTTAGTATCAGTATCCGTACAATGTGTTGTAGATTAGTTGAAAACTGTGAGGAGGAGGAGCAGTTGAAATTGAATGAAATGGGTGGTTGTGTAACATTTACAGGTGGTGGAGAAGGTAGTAAAGGGGACAAATCTAGTTTGATGGTATTGTCTCAAGCTAAAATGATATTGTGGATGACAAGGGGAATGACAACTTTGTTGCTATGGATCTGTGTTGTTCAATTATTGACTGTTGGTGAGGTTTGGGGTCCAAGATTGTTGAAAACTTGGCCTTCTTGTTATCATACCTCTCCACAGATTAATATCCATTCTTCATCTTCTTTTATGGAGTCCAAAGTTTTTCTTCCCCCCAAAAGTAAGTTCTTGAATTCTTCCCATTCATTTGGTTAATTCATGATGATATGCATAGTTCCTTTTGAATGTAGATTCCTATAATTCTGAATGTTTTCTTCTTAATGATTATGTTATAATCAGAGTAAAACTTTGCAAATTCTTTTTATTATTATTTGATAGTGTTATAATCTTCTTTTTATCGAAATCCTTTTTTTTCTTCGTTAATTGTGTATAGTTTGAAGTTTCTCTGTTTCTTGAATTGCAAAGTCTACATGATGTTTAGTTTCGTATTCGTATGAATTTTTTTTGTCAAATTGTCGATAACTTATTTAATTTGGGAGTTTTATAAAATCTTGAATTTGGTTCTGTTCACTGCAGGGGCTTACAAGAACAATGGTTATCTTATGGTTTCTTGCAATGGTGGACTTAATCAAATGCGAGGAGCTGTGAGTAGTTGCTGTTTTTTCCCTTTTTAGTTTTCCAATTACAAGTATATCAACTTTCTAATTTGTTATATGGGTATATGCAGATCTGTGACATGGTTGCAGTTGCTAGATACTTAAACGTCACACTTATTGTTCCAGAATTGGATAAATCATCATTCTGGGCTGATCCTAGGTAACTTGATCGCTATTCCCAATAAATTTCGCATAAGATTGTATGAAATTTGATTCAAGATTTTGAAATTTTGATCTGCAGCGACTTTGAAGACATCTTTGATGTTGATCATTTCATCAGATCCTTGAGGGACGAGGTTCGGATATTGAAAGAGCTTCCCCCAAGGATTAAAAGAAGAGTTGAACTTGGAAAATTTCGCTCTTTAGCCCCGATTAGTTGGTCTGACATTTCTTATTATCATAATCAGGTTTGTTTTATGCTCATAGAATGTGTTTATTTTTGCCTTCTTAAAACGAACAATGATATTCTAATTTGTTGAAGTATTGGTCCACAGATTCTTCCTCTTATCCGGAGGTATAAAGTTGTACATTTAAATAGAACTGATGCTCGACTTGCCAACAATGGACTCCCACTTGAGATTCAAAAGCTGCGGTGTAGAGTAAATTTCAGTGGTTTGAGGTTCACTTCACAGATTGAGGAATTAGGTAGAAAAGTTGTGAATATACTTCGAAAAAATGGGCCATTTTTAGTTCTTCATCTTAGATATGAAATGGATATGTTGGCATTCTCTGGATGCACACAAGGCTGCAACAGTGAAGAAGTTGAAGAATTGAAAAGAATGAGGTAATTTTTGAAACAATATTTGAAATCCATTTTACCCATTTTGTTTTTATAACATTCCTAATTTGGGTCATCTTTTGAAATCGTTAGATACGCATATCCATGGTGGAAAGAGAAAGAAATCGATTCTGATCTCAAGAGAAAAGATGGGTTGTGTCCTATGACACCAGAAGAAACTGCTCTGATTCTACGCGCATTAAAAATAGATCGTAATATTCAAATTTACATTGCTGCGGGTGAAATCTACGGAGGTGAAAGACGAATGGCTAGTTTAACTGCAGAGTTCCCAAATCTGGTAAGTAACTGTATCTAATTATTTAACGGTAATCAGTTTCCAACCTGCTGTAGTGAAACTGATTGTCTGAGAGTAAATAAAATTACCAATTTACTCCATAATATTGTAAATAGGCTAATCGTTGCAATGAACAGGTGCGAAAGGAGATGCTGCTGGACCGCTTGGAGCTTGGGTTCTTTCAAAACCATTCATCACAGATGGCTGCACTTGATTACTACGTTTCTTTAGAAAGCGATATCTTTGTTCCAACATATGATGGAAACATGGCTAGAGTCGTTGAAGGTCATCGAAGGTATGTCATTCGTGTGTTCTTCAGAAGCTAAGCGAGCACAGAAATTTTGACTCAATTTACTTATCAAGTCGATTTGGGTTGTGTTCCATCTTGATTGAGTCAAATATATTTTTTTATATATTATGGAAGTGGGAACGGGTTGAAACTTGAAAGTGGTCTATTGTCTACCTTATACATAGTTTTAATTCAAAGATTTATATTATTAATATATTATTACTATAGTAATAATATAAATTTTATAATCAAAATTAATGCATTCGAAACCTTTAAAACGGTGGGAAAAGTGTTTATGGGTCAACTCTGTCCGGCCTTGGCTGGTTTGAACCATATTAAATATGACCCGTTTCAATACAAATTGTTTTGACCCACCATCCAACTCGCCCATCTTGCCCCCTCAACCCACACACTAGTGATTTTCTTGAAAACCATTTAAGTTGCTGAAAATGTACCAGATACTTGGGGTTCAAGAAGACCATTCGGCTTGACAGGAAGGTCTTGATTGACTTGATAGACCGATACAGTGAAGGATCAATGAACTGGGATGAGTTTTCTAACACAGTGAAAGAAGTCCACGCGGATCGAATGGGACACCACATGAGACGAGTGATGATTTCTGATAGACCAAAGGAAGAAGAATATTTCTATGCAAACCCATATGAGTGTTTGGACTCATAAAAAGATTAACATGATCTACCACTGATTCTTGCACTGATAGTTAAAGATTCTGTTTTGACTGTATACTTACAGTATATACATTTTCTTGCAACTAATGGCATCATGTCCATTGTGGTGAAATAGATAAAAGAAGATTTGGGCATGTAGCATCAATTTCTTTGGATATACAGTATACATAAAGTTTCTAGCTTTTTAACAGTATCTTATTGTATGTCATGAGTTCAAAAATATTAGCATACATTGAATTTAACTTTTTATGGGTCAATACATGTCATTAACAAAATATTTGAATGTGAATCCAACCCAAGTTACCCCATGTCACATCAGCATTCACATCATCTTCCACCTTTGATCCTATCAAACCCACAAACCCCCACATCAAATATTAATAAAAAATATATATTAATTAAAGAAAGAGAGAGAAGAAAGAAAAGAAAAAGAAAAAAAGAAACGGGTTTGGGAACCCGATTTGAAACACCACCACCATCACCCGATAGGGGGCGATGGTGTTCCCATCCAACCCAAGCACAACCCGCCATCGGGTATACATACCGATGCGGATGGTCTAATACCTTTAAACATGTGAATATAGATAGTCTACTTATATAGATCTAAAAGTCATAATTGTTATATATGACAAACTAGTGTTATGTACAAATCACCTCTATAGATAAGTTTTATAAATATATGTGTAACGTAATATGTGAACTATCTTTAATTATATGCATTTGTATCGGTTCTTATTCATGATTTTCTAGCTAGGTCATTGATGGGTTTTTTTTATCGCGGGAGTTACGATGATTTATTTATAAAGTAATTATTTGTGCTGCTACTAGCATCTCACTCAAGTGAGATTATATTTACAGATCACTTAAACGAAAATTATTTACGTCGCTTGCTTCGGTGTTAAATGATTAAGTAATTTGTAAATGTAACATCACTAAACTTAGATGTTGTTGGTTTACCCATGGTTTTGAAAAACTCGTCTTCACTTCGTCAAGACTTGAGGCTTGACCATGCCGTCATGACATGGTACAAGGCTTAGGTGTAAGGCTTGGCATACGCTAAGTTCCAGCTTGACACGCCTTTACCCATTATAAGCCGTGTTTTTAAGGTGTGTTAAAGCTACTGAGCCATATGAGCCGAATATATATTGTTATTCAGTTATAAGGATGGTTGGATATACAAGAAACAAATAAAAAGATTGATAAACTATCTTATAAACCTATAATTATGTGTTTTTTATTATTTTGTTTGTATAATTTTATATACGTAATTATAATTTATATATAAAATTGTCACATTAAGGTGAAATGTCGTGACCATGACATCATGGCTTTCAAGGCTTGAGATTTGACCTTGCCGCCACGTCACACCTCACGTTATTTAGAACCTTCGGTTTACCTAGCTTTCCATTGTATAAAGTTTAAATCAAAATAACTAACTACCATTGTCATTGACTATTTTTTATATATAATTTGCATAGTTAAACTGTTAGAACAAGGTATCCGGATTGCTTCTACGATCGTGTATATCACTTTTCAAATTCGATATTTTGACCCTAACGTGCATGGGTTACGCGAAATTCGAATTGGGATAACAGTAGAAGATTACAATCAAGTTCTTGGTAGAGAACAGGATCAAAACCAAAGAGAGTTTATGTGTGTATGAAGATACCTGTATATCCTCTAATGATCCCTCTACAATCCTCCGTTTTTTGTTGAGGGGGCGTTGCCTCCTTTATCTTACAGGACTCCCGTTCATTATACTAAATAAACCGGTGACACTAAAATCACTAACAATCCTCCCCCATTTTAGTGTAACCATAAAGTTATACAAAAGTAATTCAAACACACAAAAACTCACACTTAAATGAAAATGTCAAATCTATTGAATTTTCATATTAGTATTTTGCACATTCCAAATATTCGAGAATCAAGGTGTCCTAAACCCGTCAACCCATTTGAATACATGAAGATAAAGTACATACAAGTTTACAATTCTCATATAGTAAAACTAACCTGACACAATTATTAATCCGTGTGTCCTAATCCTCTCATGATTGTATAAAGGTCAAGTCCACAACCTTTTGAAGCGCGACTACACTTCATAATCATAAAGGTACTGTGATACACCTTTTCAAAGGAATTATTAAGAATTTAATTTTCAGCTTTGTCTACTATAGAACCAAACACATACCTGGGTTGATTCATAATGTGTTCTAATCTATAAGTGCAAGCTTTCCGTATTGAATTCAGCTTCTAACGTCGTATTAGAAGGGAATTGGGTGTCTCGCCATTATATAATTAGTTGGACTTTAATACACTGACTTGTGCACTAAGTCTCGCCCCAAACGTTTAGTAAGATGGTCCGCCAAATTTTGTTACAATTTTACAAACTCCACCGCGATAACATCATTCATGATTAATTCTCTAATCATGTTATGCCTAACACCCAAGTGTCTAGACTTTTCATTATACACTTGCCTATAAGCCTTAGCCAAAGTAGTTGCACTATCAAAACGGATAGAAAGTGGTGAAATCGGCTTTTTCCATAACGGAACCTCATAAATCAAATCTCTTAGTCATCGTGCTTCCTTACTGGCCGCACCTAACGCAACAAACTCTGATTCCATCGTTGAGTTTATAATGCAAGTTTGCTTCTTAGATGCCCAAGAAATGGCACCACCTCCAAGCAAGAATACCCAACCACTCATAGAAGAATGATCCTCTACATTCGATATCCAACTTGCATCCCAATATCCTTCTAACACCGAAGGATATCCAAGATAACACAAACCATAATCCATGGTTCCCTTCAAATACTTGAATACTCGTTGTATTGCTTGTCAATGTTGAGTACTAGGATTAATAGTGTACCGACTCAACCTCCTAACGGCATATCAATATCAGGTCTTGTGCTAGTCATAACATACATTAAAGAACCTATAGCTTGAGAGTATTCCAATTATGATATTGACATGCCTTTATTAGGCATCAACTTCACACTAGGATCCATGGGAGTACTCACAGGAGAACATCCACTAAAATTGAGTTTCTTGAGAATTTTCTCATATAATGAGATTGCGTTATAGTAATTCCCTTGTTCATTCTTTTAATCCTTATTCCTAGGATTATATCTGCCTCCCCCATGTCCTTCATGGCAAACTTTGATGATAATAAATTCTTGGTTTCATCAACTTGAAGTTGATCCGTACCAAATGATATGTACAAATATTAACATATCATCAACATATAGTCATATAATGACACCCGAGACGGAAGTATCAAGTCGGCTATAAACACATTTGTCGGATTGGTTTAAAGAAAAAACATATGATAAAATAACTTCATCAAACTTTTGATGCCATTGCTTAGGAGCTTGTTTCAGCCCGTACAAAGATTTTACAAGTTTACACACCTAATGTTCATTACCGGGCATAACAAATCCTTCTAGTTGTTTCTTGTAAACTTCATCGTCAAGGTCACCATTCAAGAAGGCTGTTTTGAAATCCATTTGATGAACAATTAGATTGTGGATAGCAGGCAAAGAAATCAACAATCTAATAGTTGAAATACGAGCAACCGGTGCATATGTATCAAAATAGTCAATATCGGGTTTTTGCCTAAAACCTTGAATGACTAACCGGGCTTTGAACTTGTCAATAGTCCCATCTACTTTCATTTTCTTTTTGAAAATTCATTTGCAACCTAAAGGCTTAGAACCCGGTGGCAAATCTAACAACACCCAAATGTTGTTCTTCATAATCGAGGACATTTCGTCATCAATCGCTTCTTTCCAAAAGGCAACATCTTTGGACTCCATGGCCTCTTTAAAGGTCTTAGGATCATCTTCAACATGATAACCATATGAATATTACAACCCCACTTTGTCCCTTGAACCTTCAACCAAATATAATTGGAAATCCGGTTCGAAATTTTTCGCAATTCGGCCTCTTTTGCTTTTCTGAGACTAAAACTCCACCCAAATCTTCTAAATTTTCTGGATTTTGCACTTCATTAGTGCTAAAAGTCAAATCCTTAGGCCTCTTAATTGACGAAAAACGCATCTCATCAAAAATCGTATCACGCGACTCAATCGGTGTTAATCGACACCGAATTATTAGGTTCTATTACATAAAACCTATAAGCCTTGGAATTTTCTGCATACCCAATGAATATACAATCAATTCCTCTTTCACCTAATGTATTTCTCTTGGGTTTGGTAAGCTTCACAACAGCCCGACATCCCCAAACCCGAAAATAATTCAAATTTGGAAGTTTCTTATACCAAAGTACATACGGAGATGTTTTGTTCCGTTTGGTTGGAAATCTATTCAAGACATAACAAGCCATTAGCATGGCCTCTCCTCAAAATCCCTCACTCAAACCTGAGTAAGAAAGCATCAAGCTAACCATTTCCTTTAAAACTCGATTTTTCCGTTCCACTATGGAGTATAGGGAGCTGTTGTTTTATGAATAATACCAACAAATCGAAAGTATTGAGGATCCATATATTCTCATCCCCTATCAGTCCTAAGACATTTAATTGAATTGTCCAATTGCAATTTCACCTCGGTTTTATAAATTTTAAATTTTTCTAAAGCCTCATCTTTTGAATGCAACAAATAAACATAACAAACCCAAGTGCTATAATATATAAATGCAACAACATATTTTTTATTACCTAAAGAAGGAGAAGAATGAAAATCTCATAGATCACTGTGAATCAAATCCAAAACTTTTGAATTTCTAGTCACATTAGGAAAAGGCTGTTTTGTGATTTTTGTAAGCATGCATGTTTTACATTTTTCTACATTAATATCAAATGCTAGAATTAAACCTTTTTTAGACATTTCATGCATTCTTCTATAATTAACATGTCCTAATCTAGCATGCCATAATATAGAATCATTCAATTTTGAAGTAGAGGTCATAAACACAGAATTACTAGAACATGCCAATTTATTTAATATATTTAAATGCCATAATCTTTCAGAATAGTATCCGAATTCAACAAACATACCACGTTTAGATAGAATAAATCTATCCGACTCCATAACTTGTTTATAACCCATACTATTTAACAATCCATCAGACACAAGATTCTTTCGAATCTTTGGTACAAACAAAACATCGAATAAAGAGACTGTTTTTGAAAGATTCTCATGCATGTTACAAAACCCACAAGCAACGGAAGCAAAGGATTTACAAAAGAGTTTTTCGGGTTTTCTAACCACATGCATGGGATTCTTTTAGTGAGATCTAGCTACAATGAAACATAGCAACAAGAACGAAACAAGAAACACAGAAGAGAGTTTATACCCTTGATGTCTCTGATGGTGGTGGTGTTGAGGATGTAATACTTGAACCCGAAATGAAGTTCCTCTACTAGTATCCACACCAAGTAATGCAATAATCACCTTTGCTAAAGCTTGGAACTTGATCTCCCAACTGGAAATAAGCCCCAAGAACAGCCACAATCCTCTTGCACTTAGAAAGCACCCACTTAAACTCACTAGAAGCCCTAAGTATGCTTTAGTATGTGTATGTTTGCAATTTTGGCAAAAGGTTCATTCAAGAGAAAAGAATAGGGCTTATATAGACTGAGAGGGAGCTCAAATGGCACCAGGGTCGGCCAAAATGGCTAGCCCTGATTGGACCAACCAAAAAGGTCCAATAAAAAAAATGTCACTTTGACTTCTGCCTTCACGGGCTCTCACGGGCCGTGAGGCAATCGTGAAGGCGGCGTCCCCACGACTCCTAACCCGGCTCATGAAGACTCGTGAAGCTCTTCACGTCACGACCTCTTCACGACCCGTGAGGGCCCGTAAAGGTCAACAGAAACCCTAATTTAATAATATGCTTCTCTTGACTTGTGCTCTCGGATTCTACACTTGGCGTGTGACTCAATAGGCCCGTACCTCATTGGTAGTGATTCCAGTATACTTGTATCAGTAGGCATATAACCAACATATTTCCATAAGTAAATTCTAATATAACAACACTACGTCCTTCAATTGGCTTCATCTACTCGTCTCCTATGCGTAAAATAGACCCATCATTCATTGGTTCAAATTCCTCAAACCTTCTTCGATCTTTACACATGTACATGGATAGTAGCAGCCGAGTCGAGCCACCAAGAGGCTTCATCCTCCTGTACATAAGAATTTTCAGGAATTAGTAAAATATGATTAAGGGCTGAAACACAAAGATCATTAAAAGTCTGACCTTTTGGTGGACCGTGGTCCTTAGACCCACTTGTCCCAACAACACCACTTGAACCAGCACCTTTGTTACCAAGTTTCACCAGACAGTCACGCTTCATATGTCCCACTTTCTGACATCTCCAACACACCAACTTTTTCTGTTTCTTGTTCGATTTTTCTGGACCATCAAACTTACATTTTTTTCCTTTACCTTTGAAGTTAGAAGTGTTTTTCTTCTCTTCCACCATATGAACAGAAGGCTGTCCAATTTCGGATTTTCCTTTTCCTTTGTCATTTTACATAACACTAAGTGATTCTTCGATCTGTATATGACTTCCCAGTTGTACCATCGATAACTCCTCTTTCTGATGTTTTAAAGTATGTTTAAATTCCTTCCATGATGGAGGAAGTTTGTCAATCACAGATGAAACAACAATAAACTCATCCATATTCATCTTATGCAGAGTGAATTGACCCAAAATTCGTTGGATTTCATTATACGGTTTTGAATCAATCATCCTGTAATTGTTAAAATGACTAACCTGGAACTTCTTACTAGAAGCATCCTCAGCGATGTACTTGGCCTCAAGAGAATCCCACAAAAGTTTCAAACTTTAATAATTCTGATAAATATCAAACAGTGCATCAGACATACCATTTTAAATGTTACCACGACATATGTAATCATCGTTTTCCTATTTGCTTCGCCTTCTTGTTTCTTTGAGAGTTTCATTCTCAGTTTCTTCTGGTTACGGGGTGCTTAACACATAAACGACTTTCAAAGTGGTGAGAAGAAAGTGCATCTTTTTCTGCCAACGCCTGAAATCATTCCCTTGAAATTTCTCCAATTTCCCGAATTTCCTTGTCATCTCTTTCATAGAGTCACCACTCGTTACGATTGCCAAAACACAGAAATTATCGAATTTTATTGTTAGAACATGGTATCGGGATTGCTTCTACAATCGTGTATAGTACTTTCTAAATTCGATATTTCTACCCTAACGTGCCTGGGTTACACGAAATTCGAACTAGGATAATAGTAGAAGATTACAATCAAGTTCTTGGCACAGAACATGATCAAAACCAGAGAGAGTTTATGTGTGTTTCGAATTCTCTGTATATCCTCTAATGATCCCTCTACAATCCCCCGTTTTTCATATAGGGAGTGTTGCCCCCTTTATCTTACGCGACCCCTGTTCATACACTATATGAACCGGTGATACTAAAATCACCAACATAAACCACGTTTAGCTTTAACTACATCGATCATTAATATTACAATTAGCGACAATTAAATTAAATATTTATTGGTTATAAATAAAAAGATTATAAAATGATAAAATTACAAATTTAGTTAAATATGATATTTTGAAATATTATAAAGCGTAAATATGATATTTGTAAATCAAGATGAACAAAAACAATATTTTAAGATTTAAGAAGATAATATCACCAAAATATTATGTATAATAATTAATATATTAAATATTTGATATATTATAATATATATTTGAAAATGTGATTACTTATACATACTATGATATATAATTTAACAAAATTCCTATTATAGATTTAATACTAAAAAAATATATACAAAATAATTTTAATATTAATAATTCTCAAAAAAAGTATAAGAACTCTTAGGGGTGTTTGCGGTTCAGATTGATCGGTTTTTATCAAAAGTGTAAACCAAACAGGCAACCTCGGTTTCAAGAAATATTAAACCAAACCAAACTACTAACCTAGTAAACCAAACCGACCACACTATAAAAACCAGTTTGGGTACGTTGATTATCAAGTTTTTGACTTATATTTGTAACTTTAAAAATCAAATGGTAATGTACTAATATTAACTGAGATAAACTAGTAAATTACCAACATTCTAATAATTACATATCAAAATAATCAACATTACAAACAAATTCAAAAGAAAATAAGTGGTATGTCGTGAATTGGTACCAGCATTAGTAAATTACCAACATTCTAATAATTAACCCAAAATATATTTGCATTAGTTTACCTTTAAAGTCAAAATTGATTCTAAATTTAAATAAATAGATGATTAAGATTGTATAATGAAATTGATTTGTTAAATTAAATGTTAGGATTGTATAATAAATTCCATATTAATTAGTATTTACATATAAGGAAAAGTTTAATCGAGAACTGTTTTTCGTGCGAGAACTATTTGTAATATCATTTATATATTTATCTAACCGTGAATTACGTCTGGGTCATCGTCATTAATGATGGAGACTTGATTTTTCCAAAATATTCATCACTAAAGAGCTCTTACGATTATCAGCTATTGCCAAGATTGGTTGTCGCAGTTCTCGCAAGAACGGAACCCTCCCCTTTACATATATACATATATCAGTAGAAGATCTCGTAATAAAAGTGATTTGTCTCCCCCATAAAAAGTGTAGCTTTTGTATGAATTGGATGGTTGCCGTTAAGTCTAAAGATTGTGTCGACATTTCTAGTCATGATCGATCCGAGTGGGTTTTCTTCGTTTAAAATGAGAAGAGATGTAATAGTGATCATTTATTCTCTGTCTTTTGACCTTCAACTTCAATGGTTCCAGAGATAACACCACTCAATTCAATCTTTCTTTTTTCCTTCTTTATCCTTTGACTTTCACTTTTTCAAACCGGCCTCTTGGCTTCTTTGTAAGGTTAATCATAATCATCACGCATCCTTCTCCAATAAATCATACCACAAAACTTACGATATTTGTTCTTATTGCTACCAGCAGAAATCGTGTTGTATTTCGGCTGATGTGTCATAAACACATGATCTAATTACACCTGATATGCTTATTTATGTGTGTCATGATAATTACTTAATTAGGACAAAACTTGCTTTGTATATGAAGAAAATTAACTCTAAGATGTTATACAGGTTTACGTGTATACCCGCAAAATTTATATATAACCCAAACCCGACAAATTATTACACGAGTTACAAAGTTCAACTTGAAAACGACCACTTTTCAACAATTGTCCCATCTACTTAATTATTTCCAATGTGCAGTCATCTACATTTTAACACAGACAAATCCGAAAATTACTTGTATAATATAAAATATGTCAAATTTATTAGAATTTAGTATGAAGATTATGGGTATGTTTGGCGTAGCTAGCTGAAAGCTGAAGTTTTATTTATACGAAAGTGTTTGGCAAAGTAGCTGTAGCTATAGCTTAAAAATGTAAAAAGACAGATAAGAATACAAAGATAAAATTTAAATAAGAAACAAAATTAATCAAAAGTTATTTATGTAATTTGTGGACTTTATTTTATATTTAAGAGCTAGAGCTTTTAGTTTTTAGAAAATAAGCTTTACTAACTCTATTTAGTTACAGGAGTTTGAGTTTTTATTTTAAAAAAATAAGCTTAAAAAAGCTCCAAAATATATGATAAAAATATTGTTGATATTCCCACTCTCTTGCGATAGGCTTCCAATATCTGAAATAAAGTCCACAAATTTGCTGACGGAATTAAAGAAAGTTAAAGATTAAAGATTATTAACTTATCGATAAAATGATTTAAAAAATTAATTTGTTAAATGTAAAAACCAAAATGTATTTTTGGAATATTTTCTTTTCATGTCACCGGAGGTAAACGAGAATCGGAAATCGGTTTATTTTTGGATAAATGCAATTTTCAAATTTATTTATCTTTTATTAAAAGTTAAACCCGAATTTAATTAATATATAAGTGTGGGTTCTAGTTAAAGTATTTATCAATACAACTAGCTAGGATTCTTATCATGATTGGTGGAAAAAATTCTAATATGGGATGATAGCATCATAATCCTATTTTTTATATATTAAATATTAAAGATAATACGATAAACAAATGATTTTTCTACTGTTTTCGTTAGCTAGTTCGTTTATTTTTCACTCTTTTACATACTAACGAATATGAACAAATAAATAAACAAACACATATATACATAATACAAATCCAACCTTAATAAATACACACAACACACATTTATACACGAACGTTAACAAAAAAATATAAACGTTCACAGACATAAATAAACAAACGAGATAATTATCGATTTATATTATAAATTTTGCTTTTTGTTCACTGATCATTGAAAAGCTAAATGTGAAAATATGTTGACATCCCCAGATCGACCACCTTGTCATAGATTGTATATGAACAGTAAAAAGTATGTACAACTTTATAAATAATTAATGCGACGACACGACAACGTGAGAGATATATAAAAATACCATTTTAATCTTAAAGCAATTTAAGTGGCGCATATGTAACTTTAATGAACATTTTTTTTTTTTTGATTGTCACTTTTTAATTATAAACATTTTTCTTGACTAATATTAATTATTATATATTATGATATATCGATCAAAGGATGGTTTACCATGCATGAAAGTTATAGATTTAAAAGCACGATTTTTAATCAATGATATCGGTTTATGAAAGTAATTAGGGCTAACGGAACTTATTAAATCATATAAAATCGTATTTGCCAAGTCAAAATTATTAGAGATAATTTCATATATGCCCTTATTAAGTCATATAAAATTGCTATTTGCCCACCTTAATTTACAAATATCATATTTACCCTTTATAATATTTCAAAATATCATAATTAACCAAATTCTT
>JAUEJL010058550.1:0-18999 GCA_032274825.1 Drosophyllum lusitanicum | reverse complement strand
ATTTCTCTGTTTCATTTCTTTCCTGATACCAAACAAGGAAATCAATTCCAATTCTCCACACATTTCTATTTCTCCCCTGTTTCCATTTCCATTTCTCCCAATTTCTTTTCTTTCTACCAAACACCCCCTAAATATATACATTTTTAGAGTTCACTAGTGATCCATGTATCCAATGCTATGTTTAAGACTACTTACATGCACTGTAAAATTCTTTAAAAATTAAGATGTTAAAACTTCTTCTTAATAACCTTTCAATATAAAAACACCTCACTGACTCATCTTTCCTTAAACTTTCACCGTCACAATTGTTGGACCCATTGGTAGCAAATTTTCTATCATGGTGAATCTCTATAAGATTTATTCTTGTTCCTCTCTCTCTCTCTCTCTCTCTGCACTGTTTTGTAAAATTGCTTTAAAGTTCTCTGATGTAAACACGTTAAAAGTTATGATCATGTTTTTAGCTTGCACATAAGTAATTTTGTTCGTATTATTGGTTTGTAGATGTGCAACCTTTCAATTGGTAAACACGTGCTACTAAAGATACTCGTCCCTTAATAACAAAACATTCTCCACTATTGCCACATCGTCATGCCAGGTCTTACTTTTTTGTCTCTCCGTTGAAAAATTGTTCTTATTGCGAGAACCAATATTGTTCCTTAATTAAAATAAATCAATAACTATAATGCTAATGTCTCATTAACGAGCCCTCATTAAAGCTCATTAATGACTCATTAATATGAGTATTTTGGGAAAATTTAGCCTGATTAAGTTATGAATCATCTATCCGGACGCAATTCACGGTTTGGTAAATCTATAAATGACCAAAATATCCCTATTAATGAGCAATTATGGTGGTTACAAATGATTCTCGCATTATGAACGGTTCTCAAACGAGCCTCTCTCTGTATGTGTGTTTGTGTATATATATACACACATAGGGAGCAGTTTAGACGAGAATTATTTTTCGTATGAGAACCGGCGTGAATCAATCATTCATTATCCAAATATTATTTTGTCTTTTGTTTATTTATTTTAAATTAAAAGGATATGATTCTATTTTCAGTTAGTTAGGGGTTGTTTGTTTGCTACTTAAAGGAACCATTCGGCGCTAAATGCTGAATCGTTCAGCATTCAGCGTGTTTGATTGCCGCCCCTCTGAATGAAAACTGTACTGAATGAAACAGAAGAATGATGCTGAATCATTCTACCTTAAAGTACATTATGAATTATTAAGTAGTAAGTATTTTACCCTAATACTCCTTTCACACGTTGCCTTGTTAAACAATCATATCATATCATATCTTATAATATAATATATCACTAATAAGGTTAAAATAGTAATTTGTATCATTTAGATAGTTCATTCAGAACCTTTATCAAATAATATTCACATTCAAAGACAGATTCATTCAGAGCTTTTAAATTATTCAGATCACAAAATTATTCAGTATTTAATCATTCTAATTTAACAAACATCAATTAGTCAACAAGGCCGGTGATTATCTCGCACAGGCCCCTAACTTTACAAGGCATCCCAAAATAAATTAATTAAATAGGCATTGATTTTACCTTGGAATTGAGAACTACGTTGTTATTGGACCATCAACTAAAATTTAGCGTCATATATCAAATTATCAAAGAAGCGTTGTTTTTAAATAAAGAGGCTGACTAGCAAATTAGTAATTTAGCTTTTAACTTTATAATAATTAATTTTTACTTTATGTAAATATTGAACATGCCTTGACAATTTATAATTATTTAAAAAATTCATTTTTATAAGAAAATACGTATTTAAGTTTGGACATCTAGCTTTGGCATCTCTAAGTCTGTCAATCATTAGTTAGTTTTTGTTTCTGAAATTTCTAAAAATTAAATTGCATGTAGTAATAAAAGGTGAAGTCACTTTACTGTCGTTATTATTGTTATTATATACTTATAAAAGACTCTGTAATATCAACAAACTCTTTTTAATGTATTTTAACTTTTTGTATTTAAGGGCCAATATTCAAATTATAACACAGGGCCAACAAATTTCACGAGACTATCCTGTTAGTCAATGTACACTCTTAACCCATTACCCACCTAAAGTCTAGATCTGCTTTAATATTTCTTCTTCATGACTCGCATAGTTAACCCCCAAGATCATCTATGTCATCAACACCGATGCCTATCGCCAATTAGGGAACTTCCGACCACCATCACCTGTTAACATTGAGAAGTTTACAAAAAATTTGGTAGGTGTATAATGGGATTTTATTTGTTTTCGGATTGATTCTTTTTAGAATATGTGAATAATCAATAATGGAATTTTATTTGTTTATTACAAAGGAAATAATCTACAAGTTTACCAAAAATCATTAGTGTATTACAGACGGTTGGTTTTTTAGGATAGATTTTTTATGTTGTAATAGAAACCTATCCTAAAACAGACAACACAAACCCTAACACAACATAAAAAACCTATCCTAAAAAATCTATTACATATGTGCATATGCATTTTGTAAATGGGTGTCCAATATTGAATGATATAAATCTAGGTGCTTTGTGCATATGCACACGTGCATCTATTTGCACCTGTGTAGATATATGCACGTGTACATAAGCACAGGTGCACTTGTCGAGACCTGTGTTGAAAAATAATCCTAGTAATATGCATATGTGCACATATCTGTTGCCCTGCTGGAAAAAACCCAACAAACTCGATTTTTTTCTTCAAAAAAATGTAATATGATCAGTCTCAAATTAAAGATAATTATTTTCTCGTTATTTTAGTATAATTTTCATATTCTAAAATATTTGCATTTGATAGATATATTAGTTTAAAAAAGTGGAGGTAAATATCATAATGTCCAAATTACCCTAATTAATTACCTTAAACATAGGATAAGTTTAATTTAATTAAGGTTATCCATTAACAACAATTTAATCTAAACTCTACATCTTTTTGATTAATGACTATAATTGGTTCCCGTACAAAAAACAGTTTCGTTTGAACCTTCCCCAATATAGGGTAAGGTTCTTGGGCGAACACTCTTCTCACGGAGTACACAAAGTACGAATAAATAATAAAAAAAGTTCACAAAAGTACCTTCATTTTTAATTCACAATAATATAAAAACAATAAACTTTTAAATTATATTAAAAAATGATAAACAAAGTTATAAATATAGTAGTTGTATCTAATTTTTGTACATGTATCGTATTTTTATAGCTTTTAGATCAAGATTTTAATGGGCCTAGATCTTTTATTTGTTCTTTGTAAAAGTGTGTTCTCCCATGATTATATATATAGAAAGAGAGAGAAAGAGAGGAAGAGAGAGAAATTTATTTGAAAACTATCCTTATTGCAAGTACCGCGACAACCAATCTGAGTTGTCCAATTCTCACTCTTTTAATTCCATCACACACCCATGAATTCATCTCACGCACATTGTCAGTTTGCCACACTCGATCTTCTCATGCTCTTAATCCATGAATTTCACTTACCAAATAAATAGTTAAAATTTATTTTCACGATACTCACAATAAGTACAGTTCTAAAATAAACTCTCCCCTATATACATCATCTTAAAAAATACATATATATTTTAGTGAGTTGTGTTCAATAAAGTTAATTTAAAAAACATAGTCCTAAAATTTTAATATTCAATCACATGTGATTCAGTATACAATCACATGTGATTTGTAAAAGCATCACATGTGAATTACGAAAAATTACGAAAATGCCACTCCGCCCAAATTTTTAAAATTTAATCTGGACCATTGATGTCATTGATCCAAAGGCTAAAATTAATCCCTTAGGACTATAAATTAATTATGGACTATTGAACATTCATTAGATGATATTTTTTTCCTCTCTCTCATGTTCTTATGATCTTATCCTTCATTCTCTCTCTATATATATATGTCACGTTTTTTGTATTAATTATATTCCTTAACTTTTACCAACCATTAATGATAAAATAATAACATTTATTTTCATTTCTTTACATTCCTACCTTTGTCATTTTCATTTCTTAAAAGGACCAAGCGACTCCTTGGTCTATTCCCGTCTCTCTCTCGCACGCTAAGAATCATAAGTTTTGTGTAACAATTATCATGCAAACAATATACCATAAGCACAAATAGTGACAACAAGTTATAAAATAATAAGACACTAAAAATGTTTGTTATTGTTGTATACCTGGTTTCGCGCGCAGATAGTGTACTCATCTTTGAAAGCATTTAAGATAATCCTCAAAAAGATCCATCATCTTGAATCATTGAACAACTAAGTAAACAGGTCTAAAATCCACCGTTTGAATCATTTGCAAATCATGTGTAGGTAAATAAATGGGTATCATCACGTACGTACTATTACGCATGTAAAATGTCCATCTAAGATAAGTCGTATATGTAGATGTTTGGTTTAGCTTATTATAAGTTTCTTTTAGTTTACCTTTTTAAACTTATTTTTCAATTTACGGATTTATTATTATGACCTGAAATAAGAAAAAAAAGTCTTAAAAAAACAACTCAAAGAATAATCCCAAACATAAGCAGAATGTTGGCTTTCCACAGAGTACACCAATCGCTTCCGGCGGCGGCAGGAAAAAGGTCGGTGACCCGTGGCCTTGAAACTAGCTTTGAAAAACGGAGGGGAGCAGGCCGAAAATCCCAGACGCGATTTTGTGTGTACAAAGTCAGAAATTTCGTTTGGGGGCTAGGAACGGGTCGTCGGTAAACGGTGGCCGGAGGGGATGTAAACGGTCAAAAAGAGACCGACACAGTAAAAGGTGAAATATCAAGAGCCATTTACCCAACGTCAGTGATTTGTGATATATATGTTTTTCCCACATTCACACAGACTCAAGAGGAGTAGAAAACCCTCGTGTATTAACCCCAACACAGATTCATGTAAGTATGTGATCGGAATAAGTATCAGTTGATAAGAATAGTAGCCCTTGCATGACATCTGGATCTAAATACTACACTAATGAATAGGCAGAATGGGAATACATGATTGTGAGATGAAAAGAGAGCAGGATGGCTTTGAGGATATCTAACAATCATTTTAATGCATTTTGTTAGAATCTCAACTGTAATTTATTTATTTAGATATTAAACAAATAGTAAAATTTCACTTCAACTATATGCAATGGAGAGAATACTTTTTTACTAACAACACCCACCATATACTTCTGCTAAGCATAATTAAGGGAACATTTGAATATATACTGTTATGACTAACAACAACAACAGTGACAATTACTAATTAGAGGCTGCAAAATGAACAATCCTAATCACTCCCGTTAAGGACTCACAAACCCATTTAAATGCTTCTGTCTCAGGTTTGTGTTTTCACTCCCATTATCAACATTAGCTAGTCTAAACTTATAACATAGACGATCTCTAGTCTCCCAAATGTAGATGTCTCTTTAAAATTAACACAGTTTTTTTTATTGGTTATGAAATAGGATAAATTGTTTGAGATATATTTTATATATGTGTGTGTATGTGTGCGTGAGTATGGAATTTATAGAAAGAATGATAACAAGTAAACTTTTAGTGAATATTAGTTATAAGAACACTGGAGTTTTATGAAAATGTACCAAATCTTATTTAATAAAGTCAAATGGAAGGATATGCGATCTCAACAAACAAATCAATCCAATCAAGGCGCACTTCGAACATATACTTCTCGCTCTTTACCTGGCTTAAAGAAGAGGAGAAAATGACATAAGAAATTATGGGTCCCTTTTGGTGTTGAATGGCACAAGCATCACTTAGTGGTTCTGCTTCACCTTCTTGCACCATCACTTGAGAATGACACTTCCAACTTCAGGCACTAACCGATACTCGAACTCATGAGATGTTTCTTATCAAGTCCTGAATAAGACGGCCAATAGCTGTGTATGAGGAACCGCCTTCTGCCATTGCTGCCCTGCCCTTCTCACTTATATCTTTCACTTTTATTCTGACCTCGTTATCCTCCATCACCCGTCTTATCCCGCTTTCTATCTCCCCTGAGGTCACAATAACCGTATCAGCCTCAGCAACCGGATCAGCATTAGGATTAAACAAATCCTTCCTATAATCCAATGTTATCTCCACTGCTAGTCCCAGCTCCACCACCATTTCAAATGCATTCATCTGCTGCTCGGCATATATGGGCCATGTTGCCACAGGTACACCAAACCACAAACTCTCCAACAATGAGTTCCACCCACAGTGGGACACGAACCCCCCAACTGCACGGTGGCCCAATAGCGTCACCTGTGGGGCCCACCCAATCACTTTCCCCCTTTCAGCAGTTCGCTCCAGAAATCCTTCAGGCAATACTACTCCCGGATCCTCGTAATCACCAGGGACTCTTGATGTTTGACCAGTTGGAGGTCGACGTAGGGACCACAGGAAACGGTGGCCGCTTAGCTCTAAACCATGTGCTATCTCTATCACTTGGGCCTCACCAAAACTTCCCAAACTCCCAAAACATAAGAACACCACTGAGGAAGACGGTTGACTGTCCAACCATCTGATGACATCATCGTCCAACGGTTTCGCAGCACTACCTTCTAGGTTGAGTATAGGTCCCACCGGATACACCGGCGGGATGCTGATGTCAGCAGACAACGACTTGATGGCATGCGTTTCCAGTTCCAAAAATGTATTGACCATGATTGCCTTGACCTCTCTAAATATCCGGGAAGACCGCAGAGCAAAGTCGAGTCCTTCTCTAGTCTGGACAACACTCCAAAAGTGTTTCGTTGGCAGCGGCTTGACAAAAGTTGGAACTGATATCTCCGTATCCGAATTGCTCAGCTCAATAAGGTCTTGCTTGTGATCATCACTGAGTATCTGGATATATAAGTAAAATCCAAGAAAAGCAGCATTAGAAGTGAAGAAAATGTAGGTTGGAACATTAAACTCATTGGCCACATCTATCATGCTGGTGCAAAACATGTCGATGACAAACCCGGTGAGCCGGCCAGAACCCGGTTGACTAGTTAATTCAGCCACAACATTTCTAACATATTTGCAGTGACTTTTGATGAATTCGTTGAGGGAAGTCATGGGAGCTTTGGGGTCACGGGCTGGTGGGTTTTCGTCTTGAGGGAGTTCAATGAAGGATATGCGATTCATAGGGTTTTTAGCTAACGATTCAATGTAGGTGTTGATAGCCGAGCCAGAATCCAATCGAGGAGGCTTGATGATAAGGACGTTTATGAAGAGACGTTCATCAAAATTCAGAAGCAACTTTGCGATCCCGATTGCTGACATGATATGACCAACACCAGGGGCTGGGATAAATACGAGCTCTACAACTGCGTTCACCATTTCTTTTGGTTCATGAATCATTTGTTTGAAGTTTATCTAATGTTTATGTGCCATTCCTTGTAGATGATACCAATTGAGCTGATGTCATTGCATTGCTGGCTAATGGAGCATGTGTCAATGTTAAATCTTGTGCCCACATGACCACTTTGTATATCATAACAGACTCCAAGACTAGTGGACCATTTTAAAACCTCAAATGTCATTTTCAATCTGCAATAAAGAAATATTATGGAGTAACACGGAGATTCATTCTTCATTGATGGACCCCATCTCCATTTCACATTAAAACTTTCCACCATATAAATGTTACCCAATTAATTAGGTAAAAACAAAAAAGAGCCGACTATGAGCCCACAACTTAACTTTTTGTTTCCTGAGATTTGGCTATGCACATTCAAAAGGGAATATCCATTTAAAATGAGCTGTTCACATAATACCAGAGAGGACAAAATGGTAACAGTCGAATTAGGTTTGGGTTAAAAACTTAAAATGGTAAATGTCATTACAGGTAGGATTGAACCATATGCGCTTTTTGTCCATTATTCTAATTCTACAAATAATTAATGTATTAATTATGACTGAAAAGCTAACTAGTATTATGGTTGTAATGTAGGTTATAGATTTTAAGTTTATGGGGGGTACTATGAGTCCACAGCGATTCAAGTTCAGATGAACTGAAAAAACTTGCAATGAAGGTGAGCATACCTGAAGTTAGTAAACGCTTCCATGAAGTGCTGTCTCAGTTTCTTATAATTGACATGCTGAGAACCACCACATTTATTTCAAGAATTATAATTATTCTCTTGGGAATCTGCAGTAGAAACAAAGAAACAGTAACAGACCAAGACATAGAAAGATAAGACAAAATAGGTCTTCGAATATTATATAATATAGAATCAATGTGTTACTGAAATATTAAGATGTATATCAAACCCGCCTACAATAATGAAGTACCTAACAAAAGAAAACGATGTACACCGGTTATCCCAATCGATCTGTTAATCACATCGTTATACATGCACAATTATTAAATTATCAAGTTTTTGCCCCGTTTTGATTTAGTTTGTGGTAAGTGCAGGTAAACACGTGTTGCAGGAAGAAAGTGATAAAACAAAACAAATTAAATTCTGGGTGAAATGTGACCAACACAAGAAAAGGTCAAATCTGCAGCACAGACGGATTTAACCCACAAAGTCAACAAGAGTCAACAGGAAGTGTAGGGCTTCATCTCTTCTAGATAAAACATTTTAGAAGTATGTTTGGGTCTGCAATCTAAATCAGGCTCTGTACCAAACAAGATGGAATGAACGTATTAGTGAAAGATTAAAGAGGGTAAAATCAAGCCTGTTAACAATAATGATGTCACGTTTACAAAAATGATGCTGTATGCTGCAATAAGTTGCAAGAATATATGAAATTGGTCACAAGCTTTAGATAGAAATTCTAAAAGTGAACAGAAGAAAATAGAAACAGAAACACAAGTGAAGACTGAACAAAATAAAGATTCTGAATTAGTTTGGGAAGGCTAAAAGATGAACAAATAAGAACTTACCAATTGTATAAAAAGTTAAACAGGAGATCTAGTTAGAATACGGCTTTGATTATTAGGGATCCTCATGATCTTTATCTCCTTTGATTTCCCCTCTCCTTTGTACTATAAAATCGGGGTTTTTCCGTCGAGTAAATACACAATTTTCTAGACCTTTATACATGCTACAAGAAAAAACAGAGATAAACAAGCATAGCTGCTAGTGGTGGCAAGATGGACATGTCGGCTGGTTTGGTAACAGGTCAAAACGGGTTCGGGTTGAAATAAGTCATTTTTTACTTCAGTGCAGGTCGAAATGGCCAAAACGGTCAGGTTGAATCGGGATTTCTTTTTTTTGCTATAAATACGAATGCGTTAAAATTATCATTATGAATTCGAATATTTTTACAACAATAATCTTTATAAAACAATTTATAAGATCATATGCATCAAGAACAGACTTTTGGCAACTTTCAACCCAGTTGGCCTGGTCGACCTGTTTGTACGACAACCTATTGCACCCATTCCCTGTTCAGCAAAATCTTTCTGTTTGACAGTTTTAAAATAGCACACAACCCAACTTGACCCATTAAGAAGCAAATGGGTCGAAAGAGTCATCTCTAATAGTTACAGCCATCAACTTGAATTGTGTTCCTCTCAACTGTCTGAAAATATAAGAATGTCCAGTCTACAAACAAAAACAGAACATAAGAAAGAAGACTTGGGTACTGTTTAGAAGCATAAAATTTGAGGTGGAGAGTCTTAATTCAGACGCTTATAGTTGAACTTCTAAAAGAAAAAACCGCAAGAGTAGAGTTCAAAGCACGAGTTTAGGAAATGTCATCTGAAGTTGATTAGAAATTGATGACCGCAGTGTACATATAAGAAGACACCCCTCTTAGATTCGAACAGGTACATAACTAAGAAACATGAAGATAACCAGCATACTGAGTTCAATTTTCTACATAATTTTGGTTGTCGCGTGATGTTTTGCATTAAAGAATAAAAAATCATAAAAAAAAGCATGTGTCTTATACAACTTTATGCATAGGAGGAAAGAGCAGTTCCAAGAATACCACAAGCAACATGTATTAATACAACTGTATTTCTTACGGGTTAACAAACGCAACAAAGAGAATGAAAGATTAACTTCAAAAAAGGATATGTAGCATACCTGAGTTGGTTTTCTTCACCATTGCTTCTTCATGTGTCAGTATCCGGAACATCCAGCATTTGATATATTTCATCGCCATAAGTGTGCTTTTTGTCTCTCGACGTGTTATAATCCATACGACCACCATTATCAATCCAACTAAACCCACTTTCCTTCACTATACCATTTTCATACATCTCTTTCCTTAAACTATTAACAAATTCCCAGTTCCCTTCCTCTGCATATATGTTAGACAACAGTACCTGATAACCTGCATTCTTATTTCCTACACTCATTTCAACCAACTTGTTAGCAACAAGTTTTCCCAATTGAAATTCTCCATGGGTTCTGCAAGAACCCAAAAGTGATCCCCAAATTCTCAAATGATTACCGTTTTCCCCTAATTTGTTAACGAAATCATAGGCTTCTGACACCCTACCAGCTCTCCCTAACATATCTACAACACAACAGTAATGCTCAAGTGAAGGAGTAATTTTATACTCCACCTCCATTGACTCGAATAATTGAAGGCCTTCGTCCACCAATCCAGAATAGCTGCAGGCACATAGAACTGCAACCATTGTTACAGAATCAGGTTGTATGCCGTTTTCTCTCATTGAATTAAAGAGATGAAAAGATTTTTCACCCATCCCATGTTGCCCATAACCCAAAATCATATTCGTGTATGTCACAGCATTTTGCTCAGGAGAAAGAGCAAACACGTTCTCTGCGGATGCAATTATACCCAATTTGGAATATGTGTCCACCAAAGCAGAATGAACAAATACATTATGGTCCAAGAAACTTCTAATGGTAAATGCATGGATCTGTTTAGCTAATCTTGAACTTCCCATTATACTGCAGCCTGGAAGGATTGATGCTATTGTAACAGCATTGGGTGGAACATTGTGATCAATCATCTGCCTGAATACACCAAAAGCCTGCTCGATTAGTCCGTTTTGACAGTTCCCAGCAATCATTGAGTTCCATGTTGCTTGATCTCGATCATTTGAGCAATTTCTTTCAAAGAGATCTTGGGCCACTTTAATCAGACCAGACTTCGCATACATGTCTATGAGATAACTTTCCATCCCCTCAAATTGAATATTATGCCTAAGAAGATAACCATGGGTTTGTTTTCCAATTTCCTGATTTCTGAGATTGGATGCTGCAGATAGCAGAGAAGATATTGTGACATCATCAATTACAAACCCTTGTTTTTGCATGTCACACACAAGCATTAGGCTTTCAATATTCATCCCATTCTGCACAAAAGATGAAATCATAGTGTTCCAGGAAACGACATCTTTTTCATTCATACTGTTGAAAATTTTCATGCTTGCCTGAATGGAATTACACCTGGAATACATGACTACAAGTGCATTCATCACCATCACAGGCAAAACTGGTACATTCTTTATGATATATGCATGTAACTGCTTAGCAAGGTCTAGCTGCTGCAATTGTGAGGTTGCTGTTAAAACTGATATCAAAGTCACGTTATCAATAGCAACATCATCTGATGAATGAAGAGCATCAATGAAAAGATCAAGTGCTTCAGCTGACAGATTTTTCTGGACATATCCGCTAATCATGGTGTTCCAAACCTCTACATTCCTCTTCAGACTATTATCAAATATCTTCCTTGCAGATTCAATGAAACCAAGTTCAGCAAACATAGAAATTGCAGAACTTGTAGCAAACACATCTGTAGAATACTCATCACCCAATTTAAAAAGCAACCCATAAACAACATCAGCAATCCTGGAATCACCCATTCCTGCCACAGCAGGAAATACATTAATAAAGCTTACGACAGTGGGTTTTATTCCAGACTTCATCACTTTTACAAAATGAGTAACAGCTTCTTCAAACATTCCCACCTTCACGTACCACGAAATCAAAATATTCCATGAAATGACATTCCTTTTTGGCATGGATTCAAAAACCCTTTTTACATCATCATACAAACAACTGGCATACATATTTAAAAGAGAATTACAGACTATCTTACTAGGATACAAATTTGACCGCAAAATATGACAATGGATCGCTTTACCTATCCAAAGACTTCTAGTTTCAGCGCAGGCTTTAAGAATAGAAGAATAAGTGTAGGAATCACATAAAAAAGACTTGGATTTCATTTGGGAATAGAGAAGTATAGCTTCGTGAGGCATGTTATTACAGATATATCCAATAATGATAGCGTTCCAAACAACGGTTGTTGGTCTGGGAATTTCGTCGAACAGTTGGCGGGCAAGATGAGGCTGGCGTTCTCGGCATAACTGGCTGAGACGGTATCGAATTGTTCGAGGTTTGGGATGTGGGTGTAGCTGGTCTTTGTTCCATTGGATGTGTGAAGGTGTGTTGGATGGTGGAGGTAATTGTAACGTAGAAGCATGGAGTGGTTGATGAGTGTGGGATGAAGAAATGTTCATAGATATGGGAAGAGGAATAGGAGATGTAGACATGGTAAGGCGTATATGTATTCTGTTATCTACCAGATGCTCAAAGGACTTGCGGGCTTTACTTACAGTCATGGAGTCGCAGTTTAAAGAGATAACAGATGAGGTAGACATTATTCTGAGAATTTGAGACCATTTCAAACGTTCTATTTCGTCCGGTGTTTGCTACTTTCTACTTATTTCTGATTTAATTACATTTTTGTCATTGGTAATACTAATTTTAATGGTTTTGATCCCTAAATCTGAAACTTGCATATTCAGTCTGTTTTAATTCGATTTTATTGTATTGTTTTTGTTGCTCACTCTCAAACTTGAATTGACCATATAGTCTTATCTTATTGTTTTAATCGATTTCTTTTAATTATTAATTTTTTTACATTAATATTGATAGTTTAATAACTATTTTTTTAACCTAGAAATCTTTACTTTCTCTCTTTTTATACCCTCTTGCATCTCTCCCCCTTATCTTCACCTAACCACTTCTATTGGTAGTGGTGGTGCTAGGACGCTAGGTGGTGTCGCAGGAGTGATGACCTCGCCCCATCCCGATGTCCATTGCCACTGTCCGTGCCATTCCATAGCTGAGGTCGCTGCCACCCATTAATGGTGGTATACCGGGGAGTTCCCATAATACAAACCTTATCGCAATTAAATTTTACGTTATTCCTAAAGTTGTTATTATTTATTTTTCTATATCAAGTGACTTAAATATAAAATTCTTTTAGTTTTCAAAAAAATCTCATATTGTGCTTTTCTTTTGTTAAAAAAATATAATTATATAATTTTATAATACTTTCATAATTACCCGTGTGCTTACACGGGCATTTAAACTAGTTATATAAAAAAAACTAATCAATAACATACTGTATTTTTTTTAAGATAAATAATATTATCAATGAAGACGTAATGTAATGTAATCCGTCTATAATATATAAAATGTTATCAGTCTATAATATACAAAATGTTATCAATCAAATACATAACTTTTATATTTATATATAGACACACACACATAAAGCTATATATCATGTAAGAATGTTCAAGTTTAACATTTATTTTGAGAAGCTTTTCGAGATTTCTTATTCATGTTATGCTAAGAAACACATCCGTGAGCTTTTTTTGTTCAGTTTCACCTTTTTTTCTTATGCCGTAACTTCATTATAATCATCTTTTTCTATAACCTTTATCAATAAAGTGTAAAGATTCAAACGTAACACGTGTTAGAAATTATACCAAATTTTAAAACTTATAACAGATGTTTTCCATTCTTAACATGCTTTCTAATTGTTTTACTAACTACAATCTTTATCTTCTGTTAATGTAGATGTAAATTTTATATATTTAACTACGATTTTATTACTCTAACATCTCTTTTTAGATCATTGCCTTTGGCCCAACGAATAAATAAAAAGACTATACAAATCAAACTGTAGTTTGAGCTCTCTAGAAATAATTAAATATGCCAAGCTCGAGTTTAGTCGAGCTTAAACTGAACTCAACTAGCTTACATTGCTATGATCCCGCTGATACATAAAATAGGTTAGTATATGTGAGCTTTATGGAACAAACTTTTATGCATATTTACAAATTTTAATCACTACAGCAAATATCTTATTCCTTTTTATTTTTTCTATAAATTTGTCAAGTTATTTTGTATTTATAAGCTTGTTCAGTATATTTACATTTTAAGCCTAATATAGATAGAATATAATGATGATATCTGCGTTTATAAGTGTAAAAAAATATTCATACCCAAGTAAGTGCGAATAAATACAATGTTTACCGTAGTATTTGATTATATGTTTAAATTTTGGTGTGTATATATATATATGAAAAATGTTCAATATAGTCCATACTTAATTCATAGTTTTAAGTGACTAATTTTAGCTTTTGGATCAATGACATCAATGGTCTGGATTGCATTTTAAAAACTTAGGCGGAGTGGCATTTTCGTAATTCGCATGTGATGCGTTTACAAATAACATGTGATTGTATACTGAATCATCTGTGATTAAATATTAAAATTTTAAGACAATATTTTTTACATGGACTTTATTGAACACAAATCGCACACACACACACACACAAACACACACATATATATAGGGGAGGGTTCAAACGAGAACTGTTTTTCGTACGAGAACCAATCTTGGTCATTCAAGTGGTAAGTGAAATTCATTAATGAAGAGCGTGGGGGGATTGAGTTTGGCAAGGTGCATGTAAGGAATTCATGGGTGGGCAATCCAATTGAAGGAGGGGAAATTGGACGGCTAAGATTAGTTCTCGTACGAAAAACAGTTCTCGTTTGAACTTTTCCCTATATATATACTAGTTTATAGACCCGTGAACGCATGGGTATAACACAAGTAAACTTAAAATATAACAAAATTAAAAATTCTTCAGGCACATCAATTTGTGTAAATAATACTCAAATACAAACTATAAAACAAAAAATCACAAATAAAGTTCCCTCTATGACTTCACAATCTCATTAACCAAAAGATTAGAAAAGTAATCAGGTTTAACATTACTCAATCCATAATAATGATAGAATCCTTCACATATGACTTCACAATCTTTAGGTATAGCAAAAAGAAAAAAATATATATTTTCTTGCTAAATATACTTAAAATTGTAAGCGATCGGACCTTCATAATAGGTCTGACTTCATAAAAAAATATAGTTCACAATATCCTACATCAAAAAAAGAACTTATTATTAGAAGTTTTTAATTTTGGAGCACTTTTTCAAATATAGGACGAACACAATCTCTTATTAGAACTTTTTCAAATATAGGACGAACACAATCTCTTTTTAATATATATATATATATATATATATGTGTGTGTGTGTGTGTGTGTTGAAAAGTTAATTTGAGAACCGGTTTTATTGCGAGGATCGCAAGAACCATTTTTAGCCGTCCAATTCCCCCTCCTTCAATTGGATTGCTCACCCATAAATTCCTTACATGCACCGTGCCACACTCAATCTCCACACGCTCTTCATCAATGAATTTCACTTATCAATTGAACGTCTAAGATTGATTCTCGCGGTTCTAACAATAATAATGATTCTCAAATTTCCAGGTCAGGTTATATGGGAGTCCAAAAATATACTTTAAAATTTTGAACTCAGTTTATTTTTTGGCTATTGGCATTTGGCAATGGCAAGTAGCACCCTAAATCCAAAAAGACAAGAGGCTCATTGTAGGCAAAAAATCTGAAAAACCCAAATAAAAACCGAAGTTGAAACCGAAAAACAGAATAGTTTTGGTTTTAGTTTTTCCAAAAACCAAAATTTTCGATATGATTTTGATTTTATCCAAACGCCGAACCGAGCACACTTCTATGGAAGGATGTAAGAAAGGGACATGGTATTCCCTCTCAGCCTAAATTACGTTCCTAACGTGATAGTGGTTGGATGTGTTTATATTTCATTCATCGCCTCGTCTTCTACTTTAAACCAAAGACCTTTTTTTCTTTTTATAAAGTTTCGGCTAAACACTTTTTATTTAGTTATCAAATATTCAAATCATCAACATAAAAATTACAGTGATATATAAAGAAAAATAGAAAATGAATATGCAACCACAGGGTCAGTCTTAAGGAAGTTCAAAAGGTGCCTACAAATATGACACTTTCTCTATTAGGAACCCAAAATTTATCCATAATGGTAAAACTACATATGGCTGAGAATTGATGTTAATTATTTGTAATTGTTGTTTGATGCTTAAAAAAAAATTAATTGTTGTTTAGTGTTAAAAAAATGTTGTTTTAGTGCTCAAAAATGTTGTTTCAGTGTCGGCCCTGCACAACCAAAATATATACAACTCACAAGTTAACAAAGATTGCAACGCAAAGGACCAATTCACTAATGTTGTGTTTTTTTCAATTTAATAAGGGAAGAAAACTAGAGAGAGAAAAAAAGCTATTATAAGGTCCTGTTTGTTTCCTAGAATTTGAAGGAATGAAATTGATTTTAGTTCCATTCAGCCCACCTATGAAATGAACTTTCCATTACTTGAGAGAATGTAAACATTCCAACAAATAAGATTCTATTCAAAAACAAGTTTACCAAACGCAATAAAACACAGAATTTGATTCAAATTCAATTCCATTCATTCAAATGATGTGAAACAAACTCCACCTAACATAGAAAAGCAGAGTAATATATGTGGACAGTGGACTGCTAGCGTGTACGTAATAACCATAACTATTCTTTGCAGGACTTTTAATTCTCTAATGAAGCACGCGCGACGGTCCCGTTACTTGGAGTCGACTCCCCGATCACTACAACACGTACACATGATTTATTCAAACGTACAAATAATAATAATAATAATAATAATAATAATAATAATAATAATAATAATAATAATAATAATCTTAATTTTATATGAACTATAAAATTAAATAAATGGATTTTTTAACTTTAATTTCATAGATCGAATTTATATATAAATAAATCAGGAGCAATGAATTAAGGAATATATCGAAATGCCATACTTACTCGAAAATTTCAAAACAGGAGACTTGCGCTTCTCCTTCTCAACAAGCTCAAACTTTAAGACATCACCTTCCCTCAATCCGTTCTCCATGCAAAACGCACCAAAACCACTTCCAAGATAAAAAGATTTCCAGCTTTTACTATTAAGCTGCACTTTCCATGATCGACCTTTATCGTTTCTAATAACCATTTTTCCCACTTTCAAACCATTTGATATCGAAAACTCAACTGGAAGATACTACAATGAGGCCAAAAGTACGTCATGATATATATAGAGAGAGAGGTAGGATCAAATGAGAACACCTCATAATGTGAGAACTTGAAGAACAGTTTATAGCCCTTGGATGATCTTTATTTAATGGCTGCCTTAATTAAGATGTAAAGGTAGCAGAAGTTACCATTCCTGCCTTTTTGAAATAAGACTTCACAGTAGAAATAAAGCAACGGTGATCGTTTTCTGTCACAGGCTTCTTTCCTTGAACTAAAATATCAAATTTACAATTTTAAAGATAACAGATATTAGAGTATATATAGTGTATATTATATATAAAGCAGTGATCGAGTGAATGAGAGATCGAGTAACAAGTACGTAACATACTATAGAAGTTGAAAACGGGTACTTCTCCGTTTTTCGCAATCTTAAACATACACACGTCTCCGGCTTCTAAGTGATTTTTTACTTTGAATTCGCGCGAAAACCTTAAATGAGCTCCAGAACTCGTAGTTTTAAGCATTGCCGGCCAAGTCGTCCTTCGTTTTTCATCCACTAGAATTATTCGTGTATTCATTCTGTTGATTAAACTATGCGATCTTGCGAATTTATTTGGAACACGCTGCAAATTAAAAGTTAAAACACTTACGTATGGGTTCATTTGCTCTTGAAAAGTAAAATTTGACTTTGAGGTCAAACCAGCAATGATAAATTTCAACTATATAAACGGAATTTGATGCAGTAATTAATTAAAGCACATGATTCTTCTACTACGAGTTTATGGTTTGCTTTGAGTTTGTTGGAATAATCATATAAGTTTCCTTAGCACTTATACAGAAATTCATATTTAAATTAAAGTGAAAATCAGCTTGTTTGACCCAAATGAAGTTGACTTACCAATGTTAATACTTTGATATTATAAGTTCTCATTATGATCACGAAATGATCGTCATCAACTAGAACTTTGTCTTCTATTTGAGACAAATCGACGTCGTTCTTCTTGAGCTTTTTTAACTTCTTCGACCTCTCTAATAGACATATCATAAACACGGTTAGAATATTTACTATTTCAGCAAAAGAGGTTGTTTACACTGGGCCAACCTTACGTCTGGGATCCTAACCGACCCTTTCCAAGGACAGACTCCCAGGTAATGATCACTTGTCTTAGCTGCCCAAGCAAGGGGTCGGAATTAAACCCCAAACACCATTTTAGCAAAGTCTTGTCTTACCTAGTTACCCAACCCACCAGGCATTTACGATGAAGGAATATATCACCCAAGGTGTTAACCTAGAGATGAATCGAACCCGTGACCTCTAGGAGGACAACGGGACTATCCGAGAAATATTTAGTATATAATGTAATAAAACATTAAAAAGCGATAATAAATTTGGGATTTAGTAGCTTGTACAATTTCTATGGCACGTACAGAGTACAAGAGAAGCTAGGCAGCTTACCATCTGTGTAGGTTGAATCAGATTCTGTGAGAGGCTCTTCGACATCCATTCCATCAAAATAATTTGGATACTGTCTTTCACATGTAGACTGGTCAAACACCAAAAAGTCAAACACCATGTTTCCTTGATGTTTGAACACAATAAAGTCAAACTCTTGCACTCCATTCTCAATCACAAACTTGCTCCAACCGTCACCAAAAACACCTTCGTCGCTAAGGTCCACAAGCCATTCACGATGCCCTCGCCGCAATGTTGCTTTCTCACGCCCGCCATTGTTCAAATTTCTTGAAAAAGATTTTGGAATAGACTGTATACATATAAACATATTCATAAATAGAATTTACAGATGTAACGAAGTAATGCA
>JAUEJL010058539.1:0-19000 GCA_032274825.1 Drosophyllum lusitanicum | reverse complement strand
CCGTGTACGAATCCCTCGTTCGTTTATCCCCGTAATACATTCGGGTTTCACAAGGCATGTAACAATAAGAAATGCATTAAAGTCCATAAAGTCGGGGACGCGTCGCGTCCATCAAACCGACGCGTCGCGTCGAGGTGAAGTGTCGGATTCTATCACCGGATTTCCAACTGTCGGATTTCAAACTTGTCGGATCTCATCTCCGGATTTCAAACTATCGGATTGTTATACTCGGATTTCAACTTATCGGATTGTTATACTCGGATTTGAACTTATCGGATTCATTGTTATTGGCATAAGTCGCATGAGGTTATGGTGTGTCTCAACTGAAAGTCGCATAGGGTAATATGAAAGTCGCATGGGTGCTCCATGCGACAGTCGCATGATGCGAAAGTCGCATGAAAGGTTTCAAGTTGTAAAAGTCGCATGGTGCACAAGGTTTCAAGGGTCGCATGGGGCATTTCAACAAAAGTCGCATGAAAGGTGGTGGTAGCCATGCGAAAGTCGCATGGGTATAAAACAACAATGTCGCATGGAATACAAGTGAAAGTCGCATGGACCAAACAACAAAAGTCGCATGAAACAAGGTGTGAAAGTCGCATGGAATAAAGGGAAGGTCGCATGGCACAAAACAGAAAGTCGCATGACTCATTACAAAAAGTCGCACGACATATTTTTAAAAGTCGCATGAGGCATATTCATCCCTGTCAGTTCATCATTTTCAACTTTCAGGCTCCATGGCCAAAATCATGTTCTTTCGGAACTCAACCAAATCATTTCATTTTTGTTTCAAAACGTTTCTCCACTCATTTAAGTTCTTTCTTCAAGATTTAAACACATTTCATCAAACATTGAAGCTCATGCTTCCAATTCTTTTTCTCTGGTTCTTCTTAAACCCAGAACCCAAAAACCCAGATTCTAAATCACACTATCATCATCTAAACAAGATAAAATTGATACCTACAGTATCATAGTGAGGTAAGAAACATTACCTGATGATTCTTGCAGCAATTCTCTAAGTTTCCAGCTGATTCTTGAGTCCTTCTTCCTCTGTTCTCGTGGGTTTAAGCACACACACAAACACACACTAAAACTTTCTCAATGCAACAGTGTTTGAAAAGTGTTGGAGGCTGTGCCCTATTTTAATATATATATATATATATGCCTTCTAAAAAGGCCTAAGCCCATTTTCACCCTTGATTGGGCCCAAGAACATTGTCCAACAATACACAATAGTCTAGCCCATTATCCATTTTATTCATTCAAGCCCAAACATATACATACATACTTAACCCAATAGAACTTAACTCGTCCAACATAAATTTCACAACTCAATACAATATTATTTTCTCAATAAAATATTCTTTTATTTACTTTTCGAAAGTTCGGGTATTACAGTCGGAGCCGCACCGGTGGATCCAACTCATTAGGTAGAGGGAAAGGCCCCCAACAATCAAAAAGATTTCTTAGACTATGAGTACCACCCATCTATCATTTTTCTCAACCTAAATGCTACATAAACGCCACATCGCCATATCACGTTTCCTTCCTTTCTCTCTCTTACCCAAAACCCAAGTATAGTCTATCCAAAATCAACCCAATCTTGTTTTCACTTTTTTAAATTTATTTTATTATACATTTAACTAAACAAACTAAAATATTTATAAATTGTATAAAAATTAAAATATAACAAATAATATAAATAAAAAATTTATTGTACATTTAACTATTAAACAAAACAAAATATTTATAAATTGTATAAATATCTATAATAACGAGTCTTGTTGCGGGATATACGCTTGTTGGGAAAATTGTTGTAACCTGGGTTGAAAATCGGGGGACGTTGGTGTGTTTAAATCTGGGTTTCGATCTCGGTTGCGCCGTTAAATAGGTGTGTTTAAATCCATAATGAAAAAAGTGGAAAGAATGAAGTTGGAAGAAAGTATATAAAATTTTGTATTGTAAAATGAAGTTGGGTGAAAAATTTTAAAGTGTAAAGTGATGTATTTATTATAGGGGAGAACGTGAATTTATTTTTTTTATAACAAAGTTACCGTTGAATGTAAAAAAAAAAGGAAATCACATGGGTTAGTCGGGTTGGGGAAACCGAAGGCTAACCCGTAAGAGGGGGCCGTATTGGTGTTTCCGAGTGACCCAATGGAAGCCGATGAACCCGAAGGGGGTTCGGGCCAGGCGGTACGTTAGGCCTTAAGGGTATATCAGGCTTAGATTTTGGGCCCCTATCAAATAATCTTTAAGGCCCCCAGAAGCCCACACCGATCCTCTCTCTCGTTCTTTTTTAGCAAACTCAGCCCTTGTTCTCCTCCAGTTTATCGATTGATACATACATCATCTCTCTCTATTCATCGATTGAGCATTTGAGCCATTCTTGAGTCACGTCGTCGATTGATTTTCAAGTTCACTAGTACTCACCAGCGACTAGCGACTGTCGACTAAAGTCATTGAACAACAGACCACGACACCGTAACTCGTAAGCCTCGATTTCCCTTCTCTCTCTCTCTCTCTCTCTCTCTCAAATATAGCCGCACGCACAGTCTCACTGAACTTTTTAGGGCTTTGATGTTTGAAACTTTATGGTATTTGTTAATTTCTGAACTCATTTGTCAATTCTGATACTTAGGGTTAATTATTCATTTGTGATATTTAGTGAAATTAGTTGCCTGTTTGTACCACTTTTGTCGGAAAAAAATGACTAATTCCGAGATGAAAATTGTGTTTTCTTATTGCTTGCAAAATCTGGAAATTTGAACCTAGTTAAATAGGCTGTACATGAAGAAACCCGAAACAAAAATACCTAAAAACTCTCACCTACTTAACGTTCTGTTGCAAGAAAACTCTCAACATACGATTTTGAGTTTCTGACTTAGCAATTTAAGGTTAGTACCTTGTATAAGAACGACTCTGATTTAGTATTAATGTTGATCTTGTGTGAAATTATATTTAGGATTGTTAATTAGTTCTGAATTTATATCTATCTGGGAATGAAGGCATGCTATTTGTTTCTTCATTGGTAGTTCATATCGACGACCCAAATTTGATATAAATTATGAGGATTCACTTTTCTTAACGTAGTTTGTGCCCCCAATGACCCAAAATCCTGGATCCGACACTGGTCGGAGGAGATTACCTTCAATTCGAAATTTCAAATTTGAGTCGTGATCCTCTCGTTTCTGTTTGTGTTGGAGTCCTTGGGCCACCGGTAAGTCACGTTTTTCTTTCATTAATTTATGGATTGATTATTCTATTTTGATTTAATATTATATTTTGCATTATGATAATTATTATACCAAAATTTTAGGGTATTATAGTTCCGGTAAACTGATTAAAAGTGGTCCTGTTACGGTCGAGTGGACGGGTGGGAAAAATAAAGTTCGGGGTGACCCTATTAAGAAATGTAACTTTTTTTAATAGTTATAAATTCCAACTACTTATACTCTAGTATGTATATACTTGTTAAGTTCTTATGCACTTATGCTCTAATACTGGCCTCATACCCTAATTTATTATTTTTTTAGGCCAAAACCCTCACATCACTACGTTGGCAAGTTCACCTGTTTAATACTCTATTCGTCCCAAAAACATTGTCCTCTTTTGATCTTTTGAATGATTTCTTTTTCAATTTTGACCTTAAATATTTTTATTTGTGTTATATAATACTTGATGAAAATTATACCAATGAAAATACAATTAAAACGCAATCAATTCATAAAATTTGCATCAATTATTATATAACACAGAGTCACAGACGAAAATATTTAAAGTCAAAATTGCAAAAGAAAAACTTCAAAAAGTCAAAACTGAAAAATATTTTTGGGACGGAGGGAGTAACTTATTAACTTAAGTACAAGAATGCTTATGCACATGTAATATAGGCACATGATTAAATGCTTATGTACATGTAATATATGCACATGATTAAATGCTTATGTATATATTAGACATATATGTTATTTTTTGGCACTTTTAATTAAATAAGAAGGAAATTCAAATTTCAAATATTAGTTGATAATGAGTTATCTTATTTAAAAGTTTGATTATATCCTAAATTAGATAAGGTTATCTAAAACCCTCTTCTCTCCCTCTCTCTTTGTTCGTCGACCAAGAACAACCCCAAGGGGTGTTTCGGTTTTTAGTGGTTCAACACACACACATACAATCTAGATTTGGATTGTTTCGGGGTTTGCAAAATTGGCTAGAAGGTGCTTGTGAGGTTTCATACCGGTGGACTTTTCTTGAGCTTTCAAAGTTTCAAGGTAACTTTCTTGATACTTCTTGGTTAGTTTAATTGTTATTAAAGTTTTGAGATTTAACTAGATCAGTCGGGGTTTTAAACTTTTAATTTTGTTTCCGTTGACATGCTTCCGCATCTGATATGTTCTTGTTTCTCGATTTTACATATATAAACAAGGATTATCTTTGTTAAAATTCACGCGTTCTAGTTTGTGAATACGAGATTGTTTTAACCGTTAAAACCCAACAAGGGTGAGTTTGGTACCGGAACCTACCAGACCTGAAAGTATCGAAACTGAAATTGTGGTATTTTTGGAACTGAATACTGAACCAACTCTCCCGCGGGTCTGGCACACAACCTTAGTCTCTATAGTGTAGCCTAGGGGTGAGCTCGGTACCGGAACCGTTACCGAACCCCAAGGTATTGAAACCGAAATTGTGGTTTTCTTGAAACCGAATACTAAACCGAAAACTTATAGCCGCTACCGGTTCGGTTCAGATTCAAGTCAATAAGCTTACCCCTACTAGAACTGGACGAACTTGAAAATACCAAAAACAAAATTATTTATTTCTTATTACTGAATACCTGACCAAAAACTTATAACTAGTACTGATTCAATACTGGTATCGATTCGGTTCCGAAAATACCGAAACTGAAATTATTCATTGTAACCGGGTTTGAAACAAGGCCCCTTAAGAAAAAGAAAAACTTTAAACTCCAGCCCTAAACCATAAATGGCAAAACACATAGAACAAGAGCAGGAATCGAGGCTTTAGGGTTCGTTTCGTCGTTTTATTGAATCGTGGATTTCCTCTCGATAACGCTTCTTCTCGGAAAATTCAATCACTGCTCAGTACCTTAATTTCAGATACGTCTCCATCTTCATCTCCTCCTGCAACACTATCTGCTTTGCTCCCAAGGTACGTATAAGAATCTTGTGTAAAATTGTGGCCTAGGGTTACTCAATCCTTTCTTAAGTTTCAATTTTTTGGATTTTTCGTTGCCGACTTATTCCGCAATATGAACTTGACCTAGATTACATTTTTGCTTTTCGTATTCGATATCGGGATGTGATTCTTCTGTTTGTTGCTAGCGTTCGGTTTAAGTCCTTATAATATTAGTAGAGTAGTACTGTAGTAGTTGTGTGTTAATCGAGTGTGAAATTCAGGTTAGTAGTATACGTTTTGATTTAGGTTGGGAATTATTACTTGTTATTTGGGTATATTATGAAATTTAGATTGGTAGAAAACATGGATGAAGTTATAACTTGATAAAATTGTGAATTTCAGATTGGTAGGGTGCGTGATTTTGAATAGTTGCAGTGTTCTTTGGAGTTGATGTTAAATTGGTGAATTGTATAAAAAAAATTTAGTTAACATTTAAAGTTCTAGTTCTCCTTTATTGTTTAAATTTAAGTAAACATAATGTTATATGGAAAGGTTTAGTTCTTCTTTGGTAGGTCAAACCGACCCAAATTCCCAATATCCAAGGATTCACTTTTCTTAAGGTAGTTTGTGCCCCCATGACTCAAATTCCTGGATCCATCACTGTTTATAACCCATCAACATTGCCTAATCCGTATGCGTCTTTATCTGAAGAAGCTCAAGAGTACAAAACAAAGCTTATTAGTTAATAAGCTATAAGGTAATTCAAACACTTTAGAGTGATAATCAGCTTGATAATTAACCCAAACACCCCCTTGGACTACTCTGCTTCAGATATGTGAGTCTCAATCAGATAATTTATTATGTCTCTGTCATTCATATTCTTAATTTATAATGTTATTTGGCAGTATTGAATAAACTACTTCCTACTGAAAATGCCTCTATGTTATTTGTAATTCATATTCTTAGCATTATAGCAGATTAGCAGCATTGAGGCATTTGGCTACAAAACTACAACAATAAGGGGGCTAATAATATGGGAATAAATATCAAATTATTGTTTGGACCATTACCATTCCAACAATGAATCAATTGCAATGATTATCTGGAAAGTAAAACACGTCTTTGAGTAGTTATTTGGTTGAAATTTTCAGTGGTTTGGTTTATGTACAAAAAAGAATTAAAATACAGCTGGTTAGAACCAAGTTTGTATCAAATTTAATATTAATTATGCTTGTTGCTTATGGCTAAACTATCAAAATAGGTCTTTTTGTAATAAAAGGAGATAACTATACGTTGTGGTGATCCTTTCTACTGTATAAAATTTATCATATCTAACTTTTTCTAATGTTGTGATTTCTTATTGTGGATATAGTCACAGTGAATCTGAAGTAGCTGAGATCTTGGCTTTGACTCTGATATCCTGGTTGCACCTCTCTGGTGAATAATGGTATTTATTCCTGAAGGCCTGAAACCCTCTTTTTATAGTAGTGTGTATTGTATGTATATTCGAGCATGTGTTTGCTTTTTAGTGTGATGAAGAATTGAAGACGTTTGCTTTTGCTTTGAATACAACTTGCATAAAGATCACAAAAACTCTTCTTATATACCCCAACTTTGCTTTCTATATCATTTTCTTGATTACAATCTCTTTGTAATAACTGAAATATGTTCTTTTGAAGGCAAATCTTGAAGATTCTTTTCTGGCAGACCTTGAGGATCTCTCGGACAATGACAATGAGAACTTGGTGAGAGTAGTGGGTCGTAATATAAGCACATATTTCCTGTATATATTTATGGCTTACAATGCCTCGGTAGTGAGTATCACAGAACTTGACCAATGATTTTCCATCTATGTTTTCCAGGATGAAGATAATGGGGAAACAGAGCACATGGAAGAGGATCTAAATGGAGACTTGGCTGATATAGAAGCCCTCAATTACGATGACCTGGACAATGTTTCAAAGTTACAGAGAACACAAAGATATACAGATATTATGAAGGTACGTAAAATTTATTCGACTTGGTTGTCATGACTCATGATAGATGGTGAATACTATTTTCTGATAGGATATGGCTTGATGCATCAGTCATATTTTGTCACATAATTGGTCTTCCTTTTTGCTGTTTTCTTTTGTGTTGTGAGTGTAACATTTACATGGATGTTTTTTGTACATGGTACGAAACTGCGTTCTTTGCTTTTCCAAGATGAGTAAAATTTATTTGTTTGTACTTACAAAGACTACATGTTAATGCTCTTTTTTTTAAATTTCTCTGGACCAGAAGTGACGGTTCGACCTATATTAACAGGTAGATTTTGTGTTTTATCTCAAACGGGCCGAATAAAAAAATTAGCTAAAGGGGGAGTGGGTTAAATGAGGGGTGAAAGTCACCCCAAGTCTAACTTCAATCTCGTAAATTCTTATTCAAAGATGTAGATTTTTACTTTCTAACACTGTTTTTGTAATCATAGTTAACTTGGTCTGTCTGTTTCGAACTGCACTAAAGGATTACTTGTTACAAGGTGAACCCGTTTTGACCTGTTATCCAACTCGCCCATCTTTCGCCCATCTAGTGTGTTTTTTGAAATTATCACCCTCTTTTCTTTTTCCAACATCTAGAATTAAGAAATTCCATGTACTTCTATTTGTATGGATAATATGAATAACATTTTCTTGTGGCAGAAAGTTGAGGATGCTCTTGAGAAGGGATCAGAAGATATATCAAATCAAAGCATGGTTTTAGAAGATGATCCAGAATACCAACTGATTGTGGAGTGCAACTCTTTGTCGGTTGATATAGAAAACGAGATTGTTATTATCCACAACTTCATTCGCGATAAATACCGGCTCAAATTTCCCGAGCTCGAGTCTCTTGTCCACCACCCAATCGATTATGCACGTGTGGTGAAGAAGATAGGAAATGAAGTTGACCTAACCCTTGTGGATTTAGAAGGGCTGCTGCCATCTGCTATCATCATGGTTGTTTCTGTTACGGCATCGACCACCAGTGGCAAACCTCTTCCTGAGGATGTCCTTCAAAAGACCATCGAGGCATGTGATAGAGCCCTTACACTCGATGCAGCAAAAAAGAAAGTTCTTGATTTTGTTGAAAGTAGAATGGGTTACATTGCACCTAACCTTTCTGCCATTGTTGGGAGTGCAGTCGCTGCAAAACTGATGGGTACTGCTGGAGGTCTCACAGCTCTAGCAAAGATGCCAGCTTGTAATGTTCAACTTTTAGGTGCCAAGAAGAAGAATCTTGCTGGTTTTTCTACTGCAACGTCTCAATTTCGTGTCGGTTACATTGAACAAACTGAAGTTTTCCAGACTACACCTCCTGCTCTAAAGATGCGTGCGTGCCGGCTTTTGGCTGCAAAATCGACACTTGCAGCACGTGTAGACTCTATAAGAGGTGATCCATCTGGAAAACAAGGAAGAACATATCGTGAGGAAATACGTAAGAAGATAGAGAAATGGCAAGAACCACCTCCAGCAAAGCAACCGAAACCACTCCCAGTCCCTGATTCTGAACCCAAGAAGAAAAGAGGTGGCCGCCGCCTTAGGAAAATGAAGGAGAGGTGTGTATCATAATTTTGACAATTTAAATAGCGAGGGTTATGGTAGAGAGTTACATTCTTTCTGGTTTTGCTTATTTATTCACTTTTTTTGTTGATTAGATATGCTATTACCGACATGCGGAAGCTGGCAAACAGAATGCAATTTGGAATCCCTGAAGAAAGCTCATTGGGTAAGTTATTTTCATCTTATGGCTCAATGTTCCTTGTTGCATATGGTCGTCTCTATTTACTGTTTAAAATTAACCGACTGTTGTACTTATTATAACCAGTATCAGCTTGTCATAAAATATACATCTGCTTTCTTCATTACTCATAATAGGGCTCCTTTTGAACTTTTGATTATAGGGGATGGACTAGGAGAAGGATATGGTATGCTTGGTCAGGCTGGAAATGGGAAGTTGCGTGTATCAGTTGGTCAAAGCAAGCTTGCTGCCAAAGTTGCCAAGAAGTATGCATTTTTTATACTTTGTTTATTTTTTATTTTTTATTTTTTTTTCTTGAAATTGTTTTTATCCAAGTTCTTATTGAATATGCTTGATTTTTTAACCTTCAGGTTCAAGGATAAACAGTATAGCAGTGGCGGGGCCACCTCTGGACTGACTTCAAGTTTGGCTTTCACTCCTGTGCAGGTTTGTTATATTTTTTACAAGTTTAGATAGTCTTTCTTCTCCATTTTGCAAAGAGGGTTTATGCATGAGTTGATGTAAATCACTAAAGAGTAAAGATGAGTGCCAAGGGGAGCTTGAAATATATAAAGAAATTTCACGTCGAAATCAGTAACCAATTGTGTTCTTTTTGCAGGGGATTGATCTTATAGATCCACAGGCAGATGCTAATAGACTTGGGAGTGGAACTCAGAGCACATACTTCTCGGAAACAGGAACGTTTTCCAAGATCAAGAGGACATGAGCCCCAATGCATCCAGTAATACCAACTTTGAGAAGGTTTTGTGTTAAGGTGTAAGTGAACAGCAACATATTATCTCAACCTGATCGTTATGGAGAAAGAGGTTGGGAATTTAAAGTTTTTTCTCATCTGTTTTATGGTTAAAGTGAGCTTCAATCAATTAGCCTTTAGGCAAATCTTGTTTATGAAATAAGAATCTTGTTATATTAAGTTTGTAACAGGTTTAGGTCAAAACAGGTCCAGACTGAATTGTCAGTTTTATAAACGGGTCATGTGTTTAGCGGGTATATCAGTTGGGTCAACACCTTTGGTTTACTGCCGCTGGTTCTAAAGTTTTAGTGTTTAAAAAGGTTGATAAATATCAATGTCTTGTTTAAGGTTAACTTGAGTAATTAACCTTAGGGTTAGTGTTAAACCACTAATTAGAGGTTGATTAAAAGTATAGAAGAGAAGTTAAGGGTGTTTTAAAAATAAAAAAAAAAGACAAAAGGACCTAGGTTAGCATGCTTGAACTCTAGATGATTTTAAAGCAGAGATGTAGAACCTAATTACATTTAGCAAATAATAAATGTGGGAATGTTGGTGGTTCAATCATTCAGCCTAGAGCTTCAAGAGGAGAGAGTGAGATCAAAACTTAAAAGCCCTACTTTTCCTTCCTCTCCATGTAAGCCACGATTTTCGCGTGTTTGGGGGGCTGATCGACGGCAACTACAAGTAGAGAAGTCGAGATTTGGTGATGTCCTGAGTGAGCCTAGTTCGATGGTAGAAAAACGCAACAACAATTCTTTTGATTTGGGCATCTTAGGTAGCCAAGATTTCGTTCTTATATGTTCCAAGTATGAGTTAATTATGGTGTTTAAGGATGGCTTAGATAGTGTTTTAGACATGAATTTAAAGCTATTGTATTAGGCAGCAGGCATGGGCTGTCTTGCTAAATTTATATAAAATCACTTGGGTGTTGGTTTGATAGCTTAAGATGTATACTTTGAATTGTCTAAGACACTAATGGCTAATTCGTATGTTAAAGGGTCAAACCTGAGGTGGTTACAACTCGTCAGATTAAATTCAGAAGATAAACAACCGTTTTCATAAAATCATAATAAATCACTCGCAAAGAGTTAAAAGATAAATTATATGATGTTAGAAAGCTTTAAGGGTATACTTTAACGTAACTTTAGATTTCAGAGGCTAAATCAATTGTTAATTGGGGCAAAAGATTGAAAAAATACATCCAACCTATAGGCCAGAAATAAGGATACTTGGTATCAAATTTTATTTTGTAATTTGTGACCCATTTGCATGTTTAAATCATGTATAGAGTATTGAGTGGTATATAATGTATATATAGAATTAGAATGATAATGATAGATGTTAATGTTGAGCAAATGATAAGTAATAATAGAATGATTCTTCAAAATGAGAAAAAGAAAGAAGAGGGTAAATGACTTGTAACCAATTAAATAATGTTTAAAATGATCATTTAAGTTATATTTGAGATAATGTTGGGCATGAGTTCGTAAACCCGTTGTAGGTTGTGTGTGTAGCAAGTTTCGGATAATAGCAAGTTTGTTCTTGTTTCCGGTTCCAAATATCTGAGTCAGATTCTAAGTTAGTCATGTGAGTTTATTATTTTTACATGTATTATGTGTGTATACCAAGATTGTATGTATCAGTTTATTGTACACTTGCTTCAGTTGGTGGTACCAGATAGAGATTTACACCATGCCTCGGCTTGTGAGACCAAATATAAACCTTGCTTCGGCGGATAGTATCAGATTTGACACATCACTAAAGTTTGAGGGCGTGAGGCCCGACAAACTCGGTGGAAGTGTCCAGAGGATTCTAGTCCATTAGGCACAAATCCATTGGCCTTAGATTAGCACATGAATAGTTCCACGTGGCTGTTCCTAGGGCTCGGGGTTATATGTTCATCAATATTATGCGTTTATCAAAGTTACATGTTTGTCAGATAGAAGAGCTAATAGATTCATATGCAAATGTTTGCACATGCCATGTATGTGTAAACGTAATAGAACTCACTAAGATTTGCTTACAGATGAGACTCTGGCTTGTGGCTCGGTGAAAGTTTCATGTTCTGGATAGTTGTTCTGAAACTAGGGTCTTACATTGGTGCTCACAATAATGGTAAATAGGCATGTGTTTCAAGATTCAACTGTAAATTTGTGATGGTGGGTGATGATTGGTAGGTGCCTAAATAGGAAACCTACTTAGTGATGACTTATTAAGGTAAATAAGAACGTAGATTTTTTTAATACGGTTTTGACTCTATCCAAAGTTTCAACCGTTTGATCACCACCAAAACTTGGTGATGTGATCAGAATTCCTTCCTGGTGGTGATGGTGGGTCAGATCGGCCGTCGTCATCGGATTTAGTACCTACTTAGTCACGCTAAGTCTAGCAACGACAGCCGACTAGGCGGCCGATTGGACCCCACAATCACCACCAAGAAGGAATTTTGATGAGGTTATCAAATTTTTGTGGTGATCCAATGGTGAGAAAACATTAACAATTGTATATCCAGATTGCAATCTTTCGCGAATAGTGAACATCCTTTGACTCGTTGACCCACGCTTTGTTGACCCAACCTGCTTCAAACTCGCAACAAAAACCATGCAATAATCGACAATTATCCACATCATATCAAAATCAACTTGTTAACACGATGCCGAAGCCTCTATATTACGTACACCGTCATCAAGAACGAAAACATCATAATTGTGAGATTCAACATGATATCAGACCGCCTATTTCATATGTGTGTACACAACAAAAATGATTCTGAATGATCATTAACTGCTAATTGATAACTAAATTATAAACAAGAAAACTAATTTAATATTTAAATTTCCACTACTTATTTAACTGCTAATTGATAACTATTATGTTTCAATTTATGAATATTATTAAGGGAAAAGAATCTGTAGCTAGCAACAGCCATGATAGATGGTACAACACTTGATAGGTGTTGCTAGCTGCTCACATCCTAGAAATCAAACGCAAACCGAGCCCTTGTCAAGACTCCAAGACTATCATAACCAATTACACATATCAAAACAAATGGTCAAATAAGTAGTAATTGCTGCTGCTTCTCATGTTGTAATTAAATTTAATACTAGTCAAATAAATTATCATAAAGAAAAAGACAGAGTAATATCTTTATTTTGTGTTCTGAGTTGAAAGGAATTAAAGAAAATGAATCAACTCTACAACAATACCCTTATTTTTAAATTACCATTTGGGTAAGGGTAATTCAGTCACCAATAAAAATTACTTGAATTTTCCGTCCAAATCCTTTCCTCTTCTTTAAAAAAACTCGGGAACAAAAAAATTTTAATTCCTTTTTATTTCCTTCTACATGGTTTCTTTTCTCCGATATAAAACTTGGTAACACAGTGTTAAAAAACTGTACTCCAAGTCAGAAACCGGAAGCAGAAATGTTGCTGGTCTCTGCTTCCATTCCATAGCTATGGTTATTTAACAACGTTTCGAGGTGGTTGATTTCTTTTGGTAACGATCCGGTAAGAACCTGTTAACCACACAAAAAAAAAAAAAAAAAATCAGATGTCTAAAAAGTCCTACAATCATGAATTTCAACTAGAGAAGATTAAAATTCCTGGAACTTTTATGAGTCGGAAAGTTTGACAGGGATTAAAACGTCGACTAGAATACGATATATTTATACCTCGTAACCTGATTCTGTAATTAGGACTTCATCCTCAATCCTGATTCCAATCCCTTGGTATCTGCATTAAACAGTTCTAACAAGTCATATGTGCTTTAATAATATTTCAATCGAGCTAGAAAAATACAATCACAAAATCAGTAGTTACCTCTCTGCATAGTCAAAATTGGTCGGGATATAAATTCCAGGTTCAATTGTTATCACCTGCTCATAAAAGTAAATACAGACTTGGTCAACATATAATCTAGACTTAGTCAAACATATAATCTAGACTTGCATGCCGATAAAAAAAGGGTTTGACTTTGAACTTCAAAAGGATCATCTGGCTAAGAAAGAACTTACAACACCTGGCTTTAAAGAGCGGTCATAGCCAATCGTAGAACAATCATGCACATCCATTCCGAGGTAGTGGCCTGTTTAAATACAGAGAATAAAACATATTTGACGTAAGAAGAAGAATCGTGTATACGACTAAGTTTTATTTTTAAAGTACGATCATGAAATATATTTGACCTATGCTAGTTGGATTCAGCTGGCGATAGCTATGAATCCGATTATCGTTCAAAATTCCCATTCGCTTCAATCCTCTAAAGAGTTTGTCATCCTACACAATATAAATAAACAAATAAATAAAACACCATTTCCTAGCCAAATTTTGATCCAATAAACATTTTAAAGAAACCAAAAAACAAATATGCAAACGAAATAATTGATACCGAGTAGCTGTGGAGACGTTGGATGCTGGTACCAGGTTTGCATAGTTCTATACATTCTTTATTGGTCTCTAAAATCAAATCATATAGTTCTTTCTGAAATTAAAGGATTATGATTTTAGCAACAATATGAAAAATTAATGCTGATTAAATAAAGATCCAACATACATGAACATCAGAAAACCTGCCACACGGGGGCCAAGTACGTGTGAGGTCACTAACATAACCATGCAATTCACACCCAATATCCATCAAAACAAGGTCTCCATCTTTCACCTGTGCATTAAAAATATCAGACAATAACAAAATGTCGAAAATTTATTGTTTTAAACAGGCAACAGATCTAATAAAATCAACTTAAAGAAAAACTCACTTTTTGGTCATTTCGAGAATAATGAATAACGCTACCGTTAGCACCGCCACCAACTACGGGGTTGAACCTGTGAAACAGAAATTAATACGGTATAAATGCATGTAACAATAAACCTACAAACAAATTTGATTTTTCATATTTATGTAAATAAATTTAGAAAAAACACTTTGTATTAATGAACTTATAAACTTACGCCATTCTCTGGGCACCTCTCATTCTGCACTCGTATTCAACTTTGGCTGATAAAATATTCTCATAAGGAGATATCTTAGAATGAAGCATAGTTTGTAAAAGAGCCTATCCAAACCAAGTAGACAACTATTTTATTTAAAGATATTTGTAACTATCTAAAAAAGATGTAAACAAGTACGGTGTATATTTCACATGCCTGACAACCAATAGAAGCAGATTCTCTCATCAAATTAAGTTCAGCTGATGATTTTTGCCATCGTGCTTCATGCGTGTACAAGGAGAGATCATCTACTCTACCATCATAGGCAGCTTTCTGGAATGCCTCCAAGTTTCTATAGGTTGGGATAGCTGTCTTCACGTTATGATACAATCTCGAACAATTTTTTATCATGTTTGGGAGGACCTTCAATGAAATAAAAGAAAAGTGAATAAATGATATTGGGCAGTAACCAACCAGTGAATGTTATGTGTCAGGGTAAGTGGTTTTGTTGTTTGTTTTATTGTGTGAATGTTGATAAATAGTCAGGTGATTGTTTGACAAATCTTTTGAAGAAATTTTAAATGACAAAAGATTACCAACATATGAACTCCTTTTCTCAAAATATTATGAATAACACGAATTATATTCAATAGTAGCTAGTACAAATTAACCATCTCAACATGACCTAGTGGTTGGATGATGGGAAGTCTCGGGTTCAATCCTCACTAGGTAAAACATCTTGGATGGTCAAGGAGAGTATAGGAAACAACCACATAAATGGTTAGGCCGCATACATCATAGCATAACTTGACTTCCACAGGGAACATGCTCAAGCAAGAAATCCCCTTTACAAAAAGAAAAATTTGTAGCTACTACAAGTTGTTCGAATCTCCTACATATAACTGGTACAATGCAAAAATAAATAAATACCAAGATCCATAAAATTCGATACAATTAATAAAAAAATCATGACTTTAAAATTATTAAATAACATTTGAAATTTACAATTAATTTTGATCCTTTGAAAACATAAAGTTTTATATTAGATATCAACAATTTATGAACCCAGGGCTTTGGTAAAAAATAAAGTTGGAATAAATGTTACTTTTAATAAAGATAAACAGAGAAGAGTCTACGACTAAATGGGAGAAGCAGCATCCTTGACTTTTTCACTCAAGTCATACTTTCTATCTCGAATAGAAAAAACAGAGTTTTCTTATGACTTCACATTAAACCAATCAAACGACACCTAGTAAATAGAATTCAGATACCAACTTATTTAGATACGACGACAGTTTTATATGACCAGTTTCATTGTTCATTTGTTCCATCTAGAAAAATTACTTGGACAAGACCAGAAAGATCATCTACAAGTTGAGAAAGCCAATTTAAAAAGTTCGTTAATTCCTGCTCAATCTTCTCAGTAGTTTAAATTGACACTTTTTTAGGTACTCAAAGATGAAAATCTGAAAACTATTTATTGAATGTTAACAGGTAATGTTTCAAATTTGAATTAACAATCATTAAATTGTTTGAGAAGTAATCTAATATAAATGATGGAATGTGTGTAATTGTTTGAATAGCTAAATATAAAATGAAATAATCACTTCAATAATAATCTTTAAGTTCCTAAGTTTAACATAATCAAACCACATTTAAATTATGTTACAGAACAGCATGCAACGATAATATTTCTTTGTATAACAAAGAGAAAGTGCCAATTTCTTCAAAGATTTGGAAAGGTGCTTCAAGACACCAAAAGCATTTTTAAAGATATTTTTATGTTTTTCACGAAAGTGGTTGAATATTTCTTTCCTGTTCGTTTGCACGTCTACACCCACAATCTCCAAGCTGATATCTAAACTTGCCATATGATGTGCAGCCATAATCCTCTTGTGTGTGTGTGCGTGTAAAAATGCATCATCACAAAGATAAGACTCGTCCGAAAAAAGTAACCAATGGCCCAAATATGTGATAATTAATAATCTTTTACCTTAAAAACTTGCCATAACCTCCTCCTAGCTTAAAAAATGTTTGGACGACAATTAATTGATGTTGACAGTATTTACCTCTATCGCAAACTTCATTTTATCCAATACATGTTCGCTACCCTTTAACCAGCCTTTTACTCTATAGTGTGTGCATAATCGGGAAAATGCATCATGACAAATGTAGCAACTTGATATATCATATTATCTTTTGTCAATAGCTCTAAAGTATATTAATGTCCAATGTTGATGTATTATCCCACTATCATCATATGTCCCTTGATTGAAAGGGAGAAATATATAAATAGATAACAATGTGTAGAATGATGAAAATCCCCGTAGATATTATGTCTTACATTGAGCACTATTTATAAAGTACAAGGGTACAAAGTAAACCCTAATGGACCATGGCCCATCTCTACAATCGGCCGGTCTATCCTACAGTAAACCCTAATATGCATATCTCTAATGTATTAGGGTTATCATCATTAGGGTTTACTTTGTGCCTTAGTACTTTATAAATTGTGCTCAATGTAATACATAATACCTATGGGAATTTTCATCATTCTACATGGTATTAGAGTCCTAGGATTCTGGTCATATCTTCTCTTTCTCTCCCTTCCGTGCCACTAGCCGACGCAGCCGCAGCTCTTGTTGTCGCCCTACTTCTTGTCGTCACTGACAGCCACTACAATTGTAGCTCCTACCACCACCATACTTCTTGCAGCCACTTTGGTTGCTAATCCCTCTCCGCCATTGCCGCCATGAAGTTCTCTATATATCCTTTTCATTTTCCTTTTGTGTTTATTTCTTTTTCATTGTATTTTTGGATCTAGAGTGAGCGCCCGACCTTCTACCGCTCTCACTGCAAGGGAGTATTTGAGATATGTATATTAAGGTTTAGTGTCGAATAGACCTGCCCGATTGTAAAGATGGGCCATGGTCCATTAGGGTTTACTTTGTACCATTGTACTTTATAAACAGTGCTCAATGTAATACATAATATCTATGGGAATATCACCTTATATCAAATTACAAAAAATTACTATTCATTTCAATTTTAACCCTTTATAAATTTTTACTTATATAAATTGCACTTCATAAATAATTTTTTTTTATTTCTATTTTTCATCTTCAATTGATATAGATTACATTTTACATAATAACATATTATCACCTTATATCAATTTACAAATAAAGTACTATTTATTTCAATTTTCAATTTTAACCTTTTATAAATTTTTACTTTTCATTCTTCAACTTATATAAATTGCACTTGATAACTAATTTTTTTTATTTTCTATTTTTCATCTTCAATTTATATAGATTACATTTTACATAATAACATAATTAATATTTTTGATGCAACTATTCATTTCAATTTTCAATTCTAACCATTTATAAATTTTTACTTTTCATCCTTCAACTTATATAAGTTACATTTCATCTCTACTTTTTATTTTTATTTATTATTTTTCATCTCTTATATATAGGATTACATGCCCTAAGGGAGGGTTCAAACGAGAACTGTTTTTCGTACGAGAACTACGAGAACCAATCTTAGTCGTTTATTTTGGATAATGGAATTCATAGATGAAGAGTGTGGGGGGATTGAGTGTGGCAGGGTGCATGTAAGGAATTCATGGGTGGCAATCCAATTGAAGGAGGGGGAATTGGACGGCTAAGATGGTTCTCGCGGTTCTCGTACGAAAAACAGTTCTCGTTTGAACTTTTCCCACATGCCCTAATCTTTTGTTAAGGAAACATGTGCACCTCCAACAAATTCCAACAACTAATGTTAGATTAGTGCTATAAAACAAACCTATTTTTATGAACTAAATATTATTTATGTATTCTAGCTTCGTACAAGCATCTTATCTATAAAATCATATATAAATTAAGTTAGTAAAAATGTTTGTTTAAATATGAACCCGTCGCAGCGTGCGGATATGATATTCCTTGTTTTCATCATTCTACAAAATGGAGAGGGGTGAAGCCAGAAAAAAATGCCAACCGGGGAAGCTAGGGTCTTCATCGGCTTCAGTTTTTAATTCTCCGAGTGTTTTTGGTTAATTCTTTTTCCCCGGGTTAACCCAAAGTGAATCTCACCAAGTTCTAATTCTAATTGAACTAAATAGAACCTAAAAACATATTTAAATTCGCTTTCAACCCAAAAATTTGAATCCCAATTACGTAATTAAATTGTAGAAAAAGGGAAAGGAAGCTCAGCAACCTTCATTCTCGTAGTATAAATTTTTATTCGCTTAGGGGGTGTTTGGTTGGAGTGAATTGTTGGGAATTTGTAGGAATTGGAATCCAATTCCTACAAATTCCCATGTTTGGTTCATATTGTATCTATGGAATTGGAATTTAGAGATTGGAAAACTTTCCCTTCACCAAGGGAATTCAAATTCCTTCCCTTCACCAAGGGA
>JAUEJL010058538.1:0-31079 GCA_032274825.1 Drosophyllum lusitanicum | reverse complement strand
TCACAAACAACATCTAATCTTGGACTACACAAATCCGCTAGGACTGTCGGATTTGGGGAAATCCGATGGTCCTGTCGGATTCATGAAATCCAATACCTTCGAACCATGAAATCCGATACTCACTTGATCGGATTCCAACACTTAGGAATTCCAACATGCATGTGAAATCCGACACTTGCGGATTCCAACACATGAAGGGAAATCCGATACATAGAAATCCGATACTTATCGGATTTCAACACTTAGCAAAATCCGAGACATTAAATCCGACAGATATGCCAAATCCGACACTTGCATCGGATTTTGACAAATCATGCGGTTTTCACCACATGCGGATTCCGACAACTTCATAGTTGCGGAATCCGACAGTTTCACCACCTGCAATACCGACACACCCTCAATTCATTCTAACAAACTCGAATTCATTGGTTTCAAGTCCAGAACTCATTAAAACATCATAACATCATCATATAATCATCATAAACACATGAAATCCCAACAAGAACACCATTCATGCAAAACCCACTTTCAAAGTGAGTCTTCCATGTTTCTTCAAGGTGTTCATGCGTGGATTCGTAGTTCTTAACATCTTATACATGCTTCTAATCTTCTAAACATCTTAGAATTATGTTGCTAACCTTTGTAGATCAACAACCGAATGCTTCTTGTTCTTTTCCGGAAATCCGAGAGAAAGCAACGAGAGAAACGAGAGAGAAAGGTGTTTGCAGGTTTGTGTGTTTTCTTTGTTTGACTAGTGAAGTCAAACCAAGCACATGCACACATATGTATATTTTCATGTAAAGCAGAGGCGGTTGCCTCATACTTCACATGAGGGTTTCCTTTTCTTTAAATTAATTACATACACACATACTTAATACATACATATACATTCGTACATGCATACGTATAAACACATAAACACTTATATATTCATTTAATTCAACAAATACTTACAACAAATATCTGTCTATTACACTAACTACGCACACTTACGTTCTAATTACAACTAGGCCCAAGTTGAGGATGTTACACTCGCCGTCGTTACTACCCTAATCGACTACCGCCATAACCGTCACCGACATCAACATTGTTAGCCTCTACCACAGCCGTTGCCGTTGCCCTTCACCGTCTCCGAGTTCGCTTTCGTCTCTGTCGCTTCCCTAATATGCCACCGCCATTACCTTCCCCGTCTCCGCCGTTGTCCTTCCCCATATTCGCCTTCGCCACCGCTGCCCTTCGGTGTCTTCGTCTCCAACGCTGTCGCCGTCTACGCCTTTCCCTTTCTCCATCGTCACCTTTCACCGTCTCCGCCACTGCCACCCTTCACCCTCTCCGTCTCTACCGCTACCGCCCTTCACTATCTCTATCTACGCCGTCGTCGCCTATCCCCATCTCCGCCGTCGCCCTTCACTGTCTCCGCCTTCGCCGCCGTCTCTTGTAGAATAATAAAAACCCCGAAGGTATTTTGTATTACATTGATAACTATTTATAGAGTACAAATGGTACAATAGAAACCCTAATGGGCCCTAGCTTATCTATACAATAGGGCTGGGCTATCCTATACTAAACCCTAATCTATATTTTCTAATACTCCCCCGCAGTGAGAGCGGTAGAAGGTCGGGTGCTCTCATTGGATCGAAAAATACAATAAAAGAGATTAAATACATAAGAAAAAAAAGATATATAGAAAAGAAAACTCCGTGGCAGCAAGGAGGCGATTGGTTAGCGGCCAAAGAGGGCGGCAAGAAGAGCGGCAGTGGCGGTAGGAGCTACAACTGCAGTGGCAGGAGCTACAACTGCAGTGGCAGGAGCTACAACTATGGCGGCGGCAAGAGGCGCAACTGCTACGGGCGGCAACGGTAGGAGCTACGACTGCAACAGTAGGAGCTACAACTACGGTGGTGGCAAGAAGCGTAGCGGCGGCAAGGGAGAAAAAACTAATAAATTTTTATTTACAATGCGTCCCCGGGGCAGGACGAGAGGGTAAAGAAAAGAAAGAAAGTTGTCACTCAAGGGGGATGACGGGGAGAAGGAAAGCGACGGCGGCCAACCGTAGTTAGGTGGCGGTGGCGGCAGAAGAGAAAGAGAAGATATGGCCAGAACCCTAAGTCTCTGATACAATGTAGAATCATGAAAACCCCGTAGGTATTTTGTATTACATTGATAATTATTTATAGAGTACAAAGGGTGCAACAGAAACCCTAATGGGCCCTAGCCTATCTATACAATAGGGTTGCGCTATCATATAATAAACCCTAATCTATATTCTGTCTCCGTTTACGCCTTTTCCCGTCTCCATCGTTGCCCTTCACCGTCTCTGCCGCCGCCACCCTTCACCCTCTCTGTCTCCACCGCTGCCGCCCTTCACTGTCTCTGTTTCCGCTGCCGTCACCTTTCCCCATCTCCGCTGCCGCCCTTCACTGTCTCCGCCTTTGCTGCCGTTCCCTTTCCCGGTCTCCACTGTTGCTCTTCACCATCTCCGCTCTGCCCTTCACCGTCTCTGCCTCCATCACCGTTGTCTTTCCCCGCCTCCATCGCCATCCTTCACCGTATCCGCTGTAACACCGTAAAATCTTAAGCCATTTTTTTTAAATCGCTGCAGAAGCTTAATTCAAATATTTACATAAAATATAATCATTTAAAGTCATCCACAAATTTACAAACATCCAAACAACTGTTGTGTTACAATATAAAACATGGCTCGTCTTTAACAAAATAAATATCAGAGCGTTGGTCAAGCTTTCTTCTAGCAAAACCCAGCTAAACAGCTGCAAACGCTGAAGCTGCAAAAACGGTTCAACTGCGGGGAATTAACACAAAGCTAAGTGAGAGGAAGCTAAACTACAACAGCAAACGGCAACAATCAATACAAAATCTAGAAGACCGGCGGTTCAGCGCAGAACCTTCAACCAATGCGGGCCAAAGCAAGGGTTTACCGATAGCCCACCGTTAATTGGCACAATTAGATCCCCTCCGACGCAACGCATGCACCAGAGGGTCTACAACTGCTCGACCAATAGCGATCAGGCCCAGCCGAACTACACGCATAGTTGACTTCCAAAACGCTACTCGTTATCATACCACGAGTACGTATCGGCCAAATAATCATACAAACAGTATACAATCAACAATCATTAGACTAAATAGTCTATCAATCACAATCTCAAGCATCACATCAATCATATCAATCATAACCTTTACCATCCGTGAGTTTACATCCACTCACCTCTGTTCTCTATCATGCATTGCGCAGTGGTCTAATGTTACTAAGTCTTTGTGTTTCCTGAAAACACAATAACACCGAAATCAATCTTTGATTCATAAATATATACTCATATATTTTTATATAAAGTATTACCATGTATTTGATTCACATATGAAATAGCATAATACATGCAACATGAATACATGACAGACAAAAGTCCACAACTGAAAAACCGCTGGACGCGTTGCGTCGGTCAAAAGTCGGATAGCCCCATAAGCCATACCATCCAAAGTCGTACCACCAAAAGTCGGACCATCCAAAGGTCGGACCACTAAAAGTCGGTCCATCAAAGTCGGACTAAGCACAAAGTTGAACCAAAAGCCGGGAACGCGTCGCGTTCCCTTACCGGATGCGTCGCGTTCAGCGACGAACAACTTCAAAACCTGCAACTTTCTGCTTTCTTCCAGCGTATTCTAAACTTCCAAATCAGACTTATAATTCTGGAAATCGACTAACAACAGTTCTAAACCATAACAAACCTCATATAACATGTTTACAAACATCAATAACACATCAAATCTATTTATAATCACAAAACCAACAAACCCATTTAGCAAGTTTTCTTCAAAACTTCATCAATGGAGTTCAACATGTTCTTAAGCTTTTAATCATAAAGAATCCAGCAAAGCATAGCAAAACTAACATGAATCAATACACCAACCTTAGATTTGTAATAACAATCACCAAGTTTTTCAAGGTCGCTTCTTGTTCTTAGCTTTCTTGGTTTCTTCTCTTCAAAGAAAGGTTACGCACACAAACACTACCTTACACATACAAAAATCAAGGAGTTGAGGAGGTGACTAATCTCAAGTCAAATATATCCATAAACTCATGCTCAGTACACGTGCACATTCACAATCAATTTCAAATAATCATGAGGTGTTTCTAATGTATCCATATATATTCATACATACATACATACTTAATTCATGTAATTACTTACTTAAAACACTTACACACTTTAATTCATTTAATGTTTTAAACAAAGCATGAGGTGGAAACATAATCATATTATCACATCTATTATTAATTAACATACTACGAGGTATTTTCTACAATCTTCGTTCAAAATGAATTCATCTATTCCATAAATTCATGCGATATAAATATTCATTTAATCATACATAATTAAATATAAACACACGTAAACAAACATAATTAACTCACCATCGACCCGTTTACGACTAAGCCGGTTTTACAGATGTTACATCCGCTTGCGCTGCAGTCGCTGTTCCCCATCTCCGCCTCCGCCTCCGCACTTCCCCATCTTCACCTTCGCTACCGCCCTTCACCATGTCCGCCTCCGCTGCCTTCGCCTTTCCCCATCTCCGCCTCCACCCCCCGTCGTCTCCCCCACCATAGCCGCACTTCGCCGTCTCCCCCTTCACCGTCTCCGTCTCCACCGCTGCTGCCCTTCACTGTTTCCGTCTCTGCCGCCGTCCTTCACTGTCTCTGTCTTCGTCGCTAGCACCCTTCACCGTCTCCGCCGGCGCCCTCCACCGTCTCCGACTTCACCGCCGCCACCCTCCACCGTTTCCGCCGCCGTCGCCCTTCGTCTCGGCCTTCCCCATCGCCCTTCGTCTCCTTCACAATTTTTACTCTAGAAATCTCATTGTCTTTTACGTAAACTAAACAAACAGATATGATTGGATTTTAAATTCACGAAACAAACACCCCCGAGTGTATTAAGAATGAGAGCAAGGTTAGTCATAAACTTGAGTCGGTGAAATACAAGTCGGTGAAATATAAGGAAGACGTATATAAAGAGAGGCTTTGGAAATGGCTCTGGTTATGATATCCACATCCTAATCTCCCTTGTCTCAGGGCGCTCGCCCTCTCTCCACCTCCTCTGGAATCCGACATATTCTTTTGGAATCTCATCATCTTTTTCCTTTTTTTATTCTTTTTTCTTTACAGAACCATATCAAACACTAATTCTTTTTCTTCAATTTGCCCTCTAAATCCAAGCTTTCGCCATGGATGCAGCCGACGGTCAACAACAGCTCATCACCGTCTTCCCAGATCTGTCAATCCATGTTCAGGTATTTCAGTTTCTGTCAATTGTTAGGGAAGTTCTATGTTACGTGTTTTGGATTCTGAAATTAGGTTTCTAGGGTTTGAATTGATGATTATAATGATGTTTAGGGTTGTGATCAGGAGGAGAAGGAAGCGGTTTCTATTGGCGGAGAGAATCAGAATCCCAAAGCGTTTTTAAGCGATGAAAATCATCATGGGATTTGTGCGATTTGTTTGAATAAGATCGCGTTAGAGGAAACCGCGCTTGTAAAAGGTTGCGAGCATGCCTACTGGTTTGTCTCTCCACAATCGTGATTTTCTATTTTATTCATATGATCTGATTTCGTCTAGGGTTTGTTGTTTTTGAAACTTTCGTCTTAATAGACGAAGAACGTATGGTTAATTGAATCTTTTATGTATCAATTCCCCTGTTTTCTGTACTACCTCTTAATTAAATCTTCAAAGAAGCTGGATCTTTATTCACATCTGCACCATCTGTATGCTTTAGAAGATGTTTCAAGCTTTAGAATGTGCTTTAGAATAATTGATATGGGTGTTGTTCACTGCTAGTAGTTAGCTAATGGCCTAATGTAAATTGGATCTACTTGGAGTTTATGTTATTTTGGTATTTGCATATTATTGGGCATGTTTGGATACTATGCTTATTGTATGTTGACCATTGGTGAGGTGATGGATGGTAGAAAGATCATTTCTATTAAACGAGTTTACATTGAGTTGGGCCAAAGATATTGGTATTAAAACGAGAAAAGACACCAACTCTTTTGTGTCATCTCATAGATGAACGTTGCAGTTACTCATTTATGCCGTATTATTTAGATTCAAACTTATCATGTCTATAATATAGTTTGATCTGCTGAGCACCGTTTATTTGTGTTTTCTTATGTTCTTGTATCTTTATGGTTGTTATTGTGTACCATTATTAGGGACATTCACAAGATTTCAAAATTGGTGTATTTTCTTTACATCACTCGACGATACATCAATGCTTTATGTCTGAGTTTTACTTGCTGAAAGACTATGAAACTCTTACATCTTCAATCAAAGACATCAGAACATCCAAAGATTTTAAATTCATTGCAACTGCTGCTGTTAGTGAAATGTGTTTGTAGTCATATTCTTATTTCTAGCCATTTATGCTTTAGATGGATGTATTTCAGAGCATTATATTTGCATTTGCATTCAATATATCTTTCCTAAAATTATAAACGCCTTGGTTGTAATTAACTTGTGATCCTTTATGTTATAGTGTGATTTGCATCCTCCGATGGGCTACATATAAGAAGGAACCAACCTGCCCACAGTGCAAGAATCCATTCGAGTTCCTCAACATCCATCGTTCTCTTGATGGCAGGTACAATGGCTGATATTTACTCTGAAATTTAGTATATATTTTGGTTAATTATAACTATCATATGGCATTTAATTCAAAGAGAAGTTGGTTTGTGAAGCCCATGAGCAACTCTACTTTTTTAACCTTTGGTTGGGAAACATTACAACCTATTTTAAAATTTAAGATTCTCTTGGATTTTCCCGTTGTTCTATTAAATTATCTTCACAGTTCCATTATGGGTGGACTGGGTAACGGGTCAAAAAAAGTAATCATCTTAAAGTGTGTTTCGCTTTGTCATTTGTCAAAAACTATATATTATTAATTTATTATAACTTTACAATCTTAAACCTTTCTTTAGTAAAGAGATTTAGGAAGTTTTTTGCATACTGAACACATTTTTTTCTCTTTCCCTTTTGTTGCTGCTTTTAACAGCATTCATGACTATATGTTTGAGGAGAGCGTTTGCCTACTTTTAAGAGCTTCATGGTTTCATCCATTGCACGTGGAGAAAAGCCAGGAAGTGTTAGATGATAACGTGATGGAAGAATTTTACCCTTACGAGTATGAAGAAGACGAAGACGATGAAGATCTTGATGAAGTCTATCTGGGCCGTTCGTCAAACATCAACATCCGTATTGGCAACCGTAGATGGGGTAATAACGGGTTTGTAAGAGCCGGAAAACAAGAGGCAAGACCCGTTCATCATCAACCTCACTTCCATGAACCTGGTGAGGGTGCAGGTTCATCTTCCCGTGCACCCAAAAAGAAAGAGGCTCGAGACACAGCAGCAGTCGGACGGCGCGCCAAGAGGACCCTTAAACGTGAAGCGGCTGACAAGGCTGCCGCTGCAAAACACGAGCAGCATTTGGTTAGGCTGGGGCGCAACTGATTCGGCTTCCCTGAACCATGTGGGTGAAGGTTTGTGGGAGCCTAGTTCATCATCCACTCTGTACAGTGTTTCCTTAAGATTTGTGAAATAATGGTTGTAGTTTAGATGTTCAGTGATAACAAGGGGGCTTAGCTCATGTGCAGGACCCCATTCATTAAGCTGTTTCAGTTAATATTTTACTTGAAAATTTTACTTCCCATGTTGTTGATACTGGTTTATTGAAAGCTGAGCAACATGGTAAATTACTAATTTCAAGGGCTTAGAACTAGTAAGATGCAACTTGTGCAGGATTCTTGTAATGGTAGATTAAACATTTTTTCCCTTCCTCTTAATTAATTTATAGTAACTTTAATTAATTTATAATATTCCCTACCTCTTAAAATATCATTTCTATCTTTTAGATAATCTCTTATATGTCATATCAACGTTATATCAGTTTTGCCTTTCATTTTTCTTTCAACCCGAAAGTCTTTACATCCATCTCACACAACGTCTCCCTCTGTCGTTTATTTTTATTTTATTTTTTATTACAACTATTATCAATTTAAATAATTTAATTTTTATAAATAATTTGAAATATAGTACAAGATAAAATAGTATCATGAATCATAAATTAAAACTAAAATTTTAATTTTGCATAATAAAATTAAAATGATAAAAAAATTACATAATTTCAAATAAAAAAATTCCTAATCTCAATGTATTGATGTCGAATCGACTCTTTATGGAAGAGAACCGCTTACAATGTGTCATTCGTAATATGATCGTGTGGCCGAAGGTAGAAGTCAATATCTTTTTCTAACAGTTTCGCCTTTTTCTGTTCCTCTTTACTATTCATAGCTTTCAACGTTTTCTCCTCCAAGCTTAGCACTCTTCCATTCTTCATATTGATCATGTTGACAATCTCAAAAAGACCCTTCATCACCCTGTCCTCATACATGAGGTTCTTGTACCTCAACCTCATTCTCCTCATCCTCCTCTTTATTGAGGCTGAACCGACAACATGCGCCGGAAGACGTCGTATTTGTGCTCGACTCTGACGTAGTCTTCCTCTGTTTGGATGGTATGAGGTTGGGATCCATATATCAAAGGTACCCTTTACCATTTAGGGTGGTCTTTAACAATTTTCCAAGCCGACTCAACGGTGAAAGATGTGTAATTCTTGTATGTTTGATACCGCACGTTTGCCTTCTCCATGTAATCTCTCCACTCCACCCGAAATGATATGTACTCTTTAAATTATTGTATACTCCGTTGATTCTCATAATTTTTTTTGTTCATATCACCTCACTTAGAGATTATTTGGTCTCTGGTGCGGTTCCGAGCCATCCATGAGTTGAAATAATTGTCTAAGCGCTTCCAAAAAGGGCCTATAAATAAAAATGGACTAAAAACTAATTACCTCTTTGTTGTGCGTTTTCAATAATTTTGCCTTCGGAGGTGTCAAACCATCCCTTTGCCAACATCTCCTCTTCATCGGGAATCCAACTTATCGGAGCGGCTCTACCCGGATTTTTATTTCCTTTTTTGTTGTGTTTCGGATTGGGTCTTGAAAATTGTCTTGGCTTAAGTCTCGGAACCGCCTCTTTTTTTTAAACAAGTCAATAAATCGATATTGGCCTCCGCGACTTGAACTACTTGAGTACGTAACTTCTTGTTGGTAGTAGCCCCGAATTATTGAAATTGTTGGATGTTTCCATGGTAGGCCGATGGCGTCATGGGTAGTTGAAAATTTTTTCATCGATATAGGTAGAGAGCTTGAGCTAGTGCCTATCGATTTGGTAACTTGGAGAGGCGTTGTGAATTGTTGTGTTGGTTTGTATCCATATTTTTGCAAATAAATATGAGAGCTTATTGTAGTATGAGTCTATGAGAGTCGAAGAGAAAGTATATGATTGTTATTGTAATATTTTTAAAGAGTTTGGTTGTATTTATAGTAGATAATTTCCTTCAAGCCTTTTCATTTATACACATTCGGAAGGTACTAAAACCACACCAGAAATGGGCATATCCAACCTCGGTGTTCCCGAATATCGAAATAAAAATCGAGAACTTTCGACAGCTCTTCCGAATCAAATCCTCCGATAGATCTTGAAGATGACGACGATGATGTCCTGTTTAACATTTTAACGTACGGGCCGACGATGAGCCCCGATGTCCAGTTGGAAAACCTAGAATAGAAAAACAATGATCAACCGTGTCACAACCTATTAAGGTTATGCAACACATGAACAAAAGCAACTAAACAAATCTACAAGGATCTTCAATGTCTTACGTTTGATATATGTATCCAAATTATATGTGGTTATCGGGAAATTCATCAAAAAAAAGAAAAAAAGAAAAAGAAAAAGAAGAAACTCGCAAAAAACCGAGTATTGTTAGTGAACAAACGTGAAACCTAAAGTCTTAGTTTTAACTTTTAATAGTTTACTAAAAAAAACTGATATATTAATATAGGGTTAAGATTCTGTCATGTTATAGTCAAACATGAACTATCATGTTCTCTCACAAATCATTAGAGTGAGTCATATATTTTAAGTAAAAAATGAATCCCTCTGTACGTAGGTCCCACTTAGCCACTCTCATATTTACGAAAGAACATGCATGATGAATCATGTTTAACCATAATATGAGATCGAGAATCTTAACGTGTTAGTGTAAACGTCTCTTGATGCTTAGAATCTTACCTTTCTTATTAATTTGTTCTTTGTTTTTACTCGTTTTCAGCTTTGAATTCAACACTCATTTAGAATTGGAATTTATTACGAATTTCAGGTTTGAAAAAATGTTGGTCAAAATTGCACACGGTGCCATGTCATGGTGGATTGGGCTTTGAATTCTTTAATTAGAAGAGAAGAAATAGAATAAAGTAGTTATTTTTAAAAGTTATAATATTTCAAAGACATATAAAAAATGTTTAAATTCTTTTATTTACAGAATTACAGGTGAGTTATTTTTTATAATAACATAAAAATTCATAAAAAATGTTTGGTTTAGTCATGGTTTTTCTTTCAAAATCAATTTTTAACCCTTTGAAGCTAGTCACCAACTTCATTAACGGCGTGTTCTCGAGTAACTATTTTATAAAATAACGTGCTCTTGAGTTTTTTAAGGAGGGGAAGGAAAGAAAAAGAGTGGGGAAAATAAGGCATTATTTTGTTGAAAATCTTTTCTTCATAATTGACCTGAAAATGACTGACATCAACCCGACAATATACCATAATCCGAAGTTAATCTGCTTAACCTAATTTTATTTAAAAATAGTAATGAAACAAAAAATCATATTTAACTTAAAATATTAAAACAAATTTTTAATTTTTGTTATAGTTGAATCTCTAGAAACTTAAAAAAAAAAACTAAATATTTTGACATTTAAGTTTTGTCACCATCCTTAGTCCATCATTGATTCCTAATTCTTTAAACCTAATTAATGCCATGAAGTAAGAAATGAGAGGTAACTTGATAAACTTAGTTGACATTAATTTCTTAATTACATCAGCAAACTTCTGTCTCCCAAATTTGATCTGCAACCCTCACAAAAAACATATCTACATCTTAGGCTTTGTTTAGTTTTTTACAGACATAAGACCTTATTTTGTCTTATTTTTGCTTATTTTGATAAGCTAAAAACTACATTTTTTTCGCAGACATTCGCAGACTTAAGACCTTCTAAACCACATTTTCTCCTGAAGACATGAAATAAAATATAAGACATTTATGTCTTCGAAAACAAACACCACCTTACATTCAATCTACAACTTTCCATTTCCTCTATTTCAATCTTATCTCAATGGTTAGACAATTAAAAAAAGATTATTAAAGTTTTTTTATTTATGATGCTTTTGCTAACTTGACTGATTAGACAATTAAAAATATGTTATAGAAGTAAAATAAAATTTATGTAAGGAAATTATATATGCAAATATTTCTCGAAAAACGAGTAAACAAGAAATTATTAACGGTGTATATTAATTTATAAACGTGACAACAACTAACTTAAATATTGTTAACTGTAAATATATTTTGCGATAATAATATAAAAAATACATACGCATTGTGCTATTTGGCATCAAATGTCGACCCTCCAATGGTTGTTAAAGTTATTCGATTTGTTTAGTTTTCACTTTTAATAAAAATGCAAGAAAAAAAGAGCATAAAACAAAGTTTGTGTCTATTGGTTTGGATTACCATTTTTAATTCTAATTTATTAACCAAACAAAGTCTAATTAATGACATCAATACCCATTAATCAAAACTACATTTTTAACGTCCGCGATGGTAATTTAGCTATTAGAGATATTGAATCTGTAAATAAGGTTTAGGGATGAAAACATGAAGTATATCGTTTATCAGTGAGTTGCGCGATCTATCATTGATTGTGACCCGTCATCGTCGGACTTTTTAGTATGGGCTACCTAAAAAATGTATGTTTTTACCGTGCCGAAAGAGTGGTATGACTTTAGGTTTACAATTCGTGTGACGACTAGACATGTAATTGCTTTCAAGGTTGTTTGTTTGGTTGATTTTAATATTTGATTAGGTGAAGACATGTAATTTGTTCTAATGCTTTTTATACAAGATTACAAAAAATGTCATGAGTATGTTACTTATATCGATTGGTTTAACAACCAATATAAACATGACATATCGCAATCATGACTTAAGAACGTATACCAACGTATGAATTCTAAACCTTTACTATAGATTTCATGTCGTCTATTCTGACACATATATAACACACACCTTAAGTGGAGGCTGCATTATCAAGCAATCACCTTTAACCACTCAAGTCTCTACTTCTCTCTGTATACATACATATATTATACCTGCTCATACGGAGAGAGAGAGAGAGAGAGAGAGAGAGAGCAGGGTTAGTGGAGAAAGAAACAACCATCAACATTTTGGACAGCAATTTCAACCACTCTCACATCATCATACCATATGATCATTTTTCTCCCCTTCTTTACCCCACCTACTACCCCCCACTCACACCAAAAAATCAACCAGTTTCCCCCTATTTCTCTCTCTCTCTCTCTTTCTCCACTTTCATATGCTGTTGCTTCAATTCACCCTCAATTTCTTCAAGAAACAGTTACTATGCTTTCCCTTCAATTCATATGGGTGTTAGATTTGATGGGTATTTCTTGAAATCCCCCCTTTGATCATCTTGTTTCTTGAAAACCCTTTCCTTCACCCTTTTCGTTTTCAGTTACAAGAATTTGCCAGTTTGGGCATGGATTCATCATATGATCAAACCAGACGATTTCGTTACAATCCCACTGAAGGTAGTGCTGAATTTTCTGGGATTCTTGAAATTTATGTTCATCATGCTCGAAACATTCATAATATTTGTATTTATGAAAATCAAGATGTTTATGCTAAATTCTCACTTACGTATAACCCTGATGAAACTTTCTCAACAAGGATCGTTAATGGCGGAGGAAAAAACCCTGATTTTAATGAGAAATTGGTGATCAAAATCAACCAATTTGATGCTGTTCTTAAGTGTGAAATGTGGATGCTTAGTAAAGCTAAAAGCTTTATGGAAGATCAACTCTTGGGGTTCTCTTTAGTTCCAATTTCTTTGATTCTTGGAAAAGGGGAATTGACTCAAGAATTCAGTCTTTCTTCAACTGATTTGTTTCATTCCCCTGCTGGAATTGTGAAATTAAGCCTTTCTTTAGTTACAAATTCTCCATTCAATCATAATCCCAGTTCGAATCATTCGATCACGAATTCGTCGATATCGTCCGAGGTTGTGTTGTTAGATCCAATTGAGTATTCCAGGATTGAATTCCCTGATATCAATGTAGTTAGAGAGAATCAACAGATGGTTTCCGAGTATTTCGGGTTATCGGGCCACAGCCCGGTCACCAAACCCGGCCCAATTGGACCCGGATCGTTTCTTTGTCTTGGCGCGTCCGGGTCCGATCACGACTACGAAATGGCCGCGAATTCAGGCTCGATTTCACCCAACGAGAACTCGGGCTTTTTCAGCTCGACAATGACGAGTTTGAGCGACGACAGAAACTCCGCTGATTCGTCCGAGAAAAAGAACAATCTCGCGGGCGAATCGTCGGTTTCCGCTAACGTAGAATGCTCGGGTTCGAACGAAAAACCGAAGGAAAAGAAAGAAGTGAAAGAAGAAACAGAAATGCAACAACAGATTGTTGATATGTATATGAGAAGTATGCAACAATTTACAGAATCTTTGGCTAAAATGAAGCTACCAATGAATCTTGAAAAGATTGAAAGTGAAGAAGATGTTATTCAACAACCCAAGAACAATGTGGAGATGGAGAAGAAGAAGAAAGATGGTGGAAGGGTTTTCTATGGAAGTAGAGCTTTTTTCTAGTGATAATTGTGAAGGTGAATTTGTAAAATAGTTATATAAGTTATTGAGTTAAAATTGGTTAAAAATTATTAATTTATGAGTTTGTAAAATGTTTTCTAGATATGTTTTGTGTTACATCCAACATTGAAATTTCCTCATTGTTTTGTTATGTGAAATTATGTTGGTTTTTTTTGGTATTTTCTTGTTTTTAAAATAGTTGTATTCGGTATCCGTTTTACGTTTTTTTAATCGGATGTTTTGTTTTAACTTATTAAGAGCTTATAAGCCTGTCTTAGTTTATAAGACTATTTCTCGGACTTCATTTTCATGTACATTTTTTCGTAAAAAAGATACACGTGGTTAACATTCTCTGATTTAAATAATATTACTCTTATAAATCACTTAAATGAAAAATATTAAGATCATTTAGATGGATAATGATTTAAATAGAATGTGAGAGCAACATCTACGATACGTTATAGTCCTAATTTTATAGATTGTATTGTGAATGTGTGTAGAAACATTTCATTGTTAGAGTTTAAAGTAGAAAATATGTTGGTCAACTTTGAAGTGGTTGAAAAGGTAAACAATTATAAGTTAATTTGAAAATGTGTAGCCCTTTTAAATATCCACTTAAGAACAAGATGATGGTGTTATTGAAAAAAAAAGTTCATATGTTGTTACATTTATATGAGAACATATTAGCTTTAGTTCACTACAATAAATAGGTATTTTTCGATGGTATAATTCGTCGGAAAGTTATCAAAACTCGGTTTTTTTATTTTTTAAAAGATTTCTGACGGAATACGGTGTCCATAGTTGAATAAATAGGTGTCGCTTAATGTTTTCTTATGGATATATGATGGAATACATTTATGAGGGATTTTTTAAGGCAAATTTTTGATAGATTTTTTTAAAAAAAAAATCAGTATTTAGTATAATATTAATTGTTTGACAAATATAATTAATCTCTTAGAAATTAAGTAAATTTTATTATCATTTTATTTTCTTACTTTAAACTGTAATAATCTTATAAATCAGAATTAAATAAGAAATGACAAGGTTATTAAAATTAAGTCTGTTCTATAAACCTTTAATAAACTAAAATAAACGCAATCTAAATTATCAAGAACATTGTTTTTGTTTATAGTTTTAGTAGTTTAGTTTAGTTTAGTTTTTTTACTTTTTTGTGAATATCATCATTCATTTTTATACAATTTTTATATCATGCTTTCATTCTTTATAGTAATATTATATATCTAATTAACATCCTTCATTAATTTTCTATATAAATTGAGTTGTGTTCAATAAAGTTCATGTAAAAAACATAGTCCTAAAATTTTAATATTCAATCACTGGTGCTTCAATATACAATCAGTTGTGATTTGTAAAAGTATCATATGTGAATTACGAGAATACCATTCTGCCTAAATTTTTAAAATGCAATCTAAACCATTGATGTCATTGAACCAAATGCTAAAATTAGTCTCTTAAGAATATGAATTAAGTACGAACTATATTAAACATTTTTCTATACAAAATTTATTTTTACTAAGGAAAAAAAGGTGACATTAATTAGAAACGTTACTAGTACCGAGACAAGCTTCCAAATGTGCAAATGTGATTGAATAGGAAATCTTGTAGTGCTAATCGACCCACTTGTGGGTATATATGTTATAATGAGTCATATCATATATAACGAGGTTATAACGACCCCACGTGTTATAGCGAAAAAAAAAACCAGGATTTTTTTAAATATTTATGATTATTATACGCAGGGCCGTCTTAAGGGGCGTGCGAAAGGGACGACCGCCCAGGGGTCATGGATTAAAGGGGCCTATTTTTTCTTGTGTGTGCAATGTATATGTTTTAATATTCTAACCTTAGTTTAGTTAATCTATTATGAGTTAATTATTGTAGACACTAAGGACTTGTTAAACATTCGAGACTAAAACTCTAAATAGGAATCATATATTCAATTGCTAAAATCTTTTGGTCCACTAGAAACAACACCCCATTTTGTGTAAGATAAATTCGTGGAAAAATGTTGTTTCCTCCATATTTCCCACCGAATAGATCATGGATAAAAGCATCGTGGTTAAACTATTTCCCTCATATTTCCCACAAAATTCGTGAAAAATCCGTTAAAATTTTGCTTTCAGACTCAAATCCTTGGGAAATTCATTAAAAATTTCTCACCGAATTGTTCGGAAGGAAATCTCTTTGTGATGATTGATTTTCTAAGTTGGTCAATTGATTATCTGGTAATTAATTGGTATTTGCATATTAGTTTGTTTACTAGTTTGCTTAGTGTAATTGTTTAGTTGGTATTTGCATATTAATTGCTTAGTTGGTAATTGGTTAATTAGTTATCTAGTAATTAATTGGCGTTTGCATATTAGTTTGTTTCTTAGTTTGCTTAGTTGGTAACTATTGGATTTTAATTTTTGAATCACTGTTTATTAGTTTACTTGTTTTGTAATTGGTTAATTGGAATTTGCATATTAGTTTGCTATTTGTAAATTATATTTTAAAAGAAACACTTATTTGGTTGTCAATTGTATATTTTCGTCTATTGTTGCAGTTAAGTATGTATAATTATAGGTTTCTTACTCAACATATTTTTATCGTTTAGTTTTTTTTGGGACCCAATTTTAGTTTTGCCCCGGACCTCAGAAATATTTAAGACGGCCCTGATACTAGCAGAATTAACGGAATCCATGAAAATGTGTTTATCAATCTTTCACATTCGTAAATAGTTAAAAACCTGAGAAAAATCATGAAGTGATTTATCAAATTTAAATCAGAATTCTTCAAAAAGAATGACTTCAAGAAAGTATTGTTCATCAAAATAATAATAATAATAATAATAATCAACATGATGATCGAGCCATGTGACAGTCGACCAATCTGACAAATATAACAGTCCAATTTGGGGTGTTTTGGTAAGTTTATTTTATCGAGATAAATACTTTTTTAAAAGTAGTTTATTAGCTTACTAGCTTATTAGTAAAAAAAAGTGTTTGAATTAACTTATGACTTATAAGCTAATAAACTACTTTTAAAAAGGCAGAATTTCATTTATATCCTTATAAAAATAGCTAATTACGTATATATCTTTATAAAATTAAATATTACATCAATATCTTTATAAATCTTTAAAACTCTCACATATATCCAAATAATTTCTTAAAACCAATTAATTTAACTTTATACTCAAAACTAATCATCTAAAAACTTAAATTCCTAATTTACCCATAAAACCCACATCCATCCTCACGAAAAGCTGCAGGCAACATCCCTAAAACCCAAATGTGCCTTCATCATTTTCAAACTCTACTAACATAAGATATACTTCAATTCAAATATATATCATCTTGAGCTCAATATTTGGCCAATAAAAGATAACACCAACGATGAAAATTAACTTTGTTTGTAATCTGAAATCATCTATTAACAATATGCTTTCACAAAATTCAATGTGTAGTAAAAGTAGCTTCCCAAAAACTAAGCTTCAATCGATCGGTGGGGCAATGACAGTCGAGCTTCAATCATCAACATTCTTGGCTGAATGAAGAAAGAGGAGAAATCATAGCGCAGTAGGGTTTTGTATCATTTGATTAAGTGCAGAAAATCGGTCTAGATGAAGTGCATATCGTGATATGGATGAAGGGTTTGAACCTGACCATGAAATCAACACTTGCTTTAGGGTTCGAAACCGATGAATTTAGTGTTGGAATGTTGACTGTAGCTTTAGGAATAATGACCATGAAATAAGTACACATTTGGGTTTTTGGTTTGGGATTTTGCCTGTAGCTTCACGTGCCTTAGGGGTAGGTTAGGAATTAACTTTAATTAAGTTTTAAGATAATTAATTTGAATAGAAAATTTAATTAATTGGTTTAAAAAAAATTGATTTGAATATGTGTGAGAGTTTTAAAGATTTAGAAGAATATTAAGGTAATATTAAGTTTTATAATGATATATACGTAATTAGCAGTTTTTATAAGGATATAAACGAAATTCTGTCTTTTAAAAAAGTGTTTGACTTACCTTATTATTGTAAAATGACTAAAAAAGACATGCTTATATTTGTAGAGGAGAAGGTGTTGAGAAAAAGAAGAAAGTTAAGGGTATATAAGTAAAAGTACAAAGATAAGCTCATATGCTTAAGCTAATAAGCTAAACCAAACACCATATTTTTCATAAACACATAAGAAATATGCGAATTAAAATACTTTCAGTTTCCCGTAAAAAATTTGGTTCTAAATCCGTAAAAAATCTGTAAGAATACCTATTTAATATTAAGCTTTGATTATATACTTGCTTTGTGGGAAATCCGCGAAAAAAGTATACAATTTTGCAATTACTTCCCCGCGAAATTCTTCTCGTTTAAAATCCGTAAGAAATATGTGAAGAAACTCTCTTTAATTACCTTTGGTTTTTATACTTTATTCACACGAAAAGATTATATAATCTTCCTACATATTATTCTCATTCCAAATATGAGGAAATTTTTTTTGTAACCATCATCTTCAGTTTCAAACTGAAATTCGTGAGAATTTAATCCTCTGTAATTGATAACTTTAGTTTTGAGTCGTCTAGAAAAGTTTTACGACAGAATTTTGGTCGTGAGAAATCCGTTTCTAATGCAAGAGTTTGTAGTAATGTATTTTATAAATAAAAAAAGTCAAAAATCCCTTCTAAGTCATGTTTTGAATTGCTATTTTTTAATACATTCTTTACACGTTGGAAGCTCGTATTGAGATTTGAGAGAGATTGATGGTAAGTTGAAAGATATTGGACCACAAGAGTTGTTGGAATAAGTCATGTATTAATGACCATAAAAATAAAAGCAAAAAAGAAAGAAGAAGAAGATATACACACGCGCGACGACGGTGAAAGTTTATACTTCACATGTCTAGTTTTAAAAATAAGGTATGATATTTACGAAATACGGTTTTAACCGATGGTTTCTTTAGATAGCAACTCTTTCTCCTTTTTTCTATTTTTCTTGTTTCTATTTTCTCATCAACTCTTTTAATGATTTTTAAATTGAAAAACAATAAAATAAAGAAAAAGATATCTAACTAAGTTTAATGGGTTGTTAAAATAACAATTATTATAAATTGGTCGAGGTAATTAATGAGATAACTGATTGGATTATATGTTTTGAGTGTTTGTATTATTTGAAAGAATATTAAATATTTTATAATGTAGTATAGATTAGTTACATTTTTAGATAATATGTCTTGTATTTGAAAAATGTATAATAATATAACATTATGACATGACACAAATAAAATCCCTAACAAGTAATGATATTAACTAAAAGGGATTTGAGTAATTCCTTATAGTAAAAACTTCTAATTAACACTGATGATTTTTTTAGGAATGAAATTGATTCATCTATTAAAAATATGAATGTTTCACTAACTAACTTGTACATAAATGGTGTTATAACATATGTGAAAAAATCAAATTCTTTCGTGGAAAAATCTTCTCCCTTTTTTTTAAGATATTTCAAATAGTTCTTCGTTCACCAATTTTATTAAATTTATTTTCTAAAAAAGTAAAGCTAAAGTTTCTTACACAAAAAAAACTTTTATTAACATATATTTACTTTTTAAAAAACAAAAGCCAACACTTATAAACAAAAAAAAGAACAAAAACAAAAAACAAAAGAAACTCTTTGCCAAACATACACCACATGTGAAAGCAATCTAATTTTTATGATTTAAGATGGGCCAAGATCCTATAGCGATCCTATACTATTCTTGTACTTGTACTTTTTAACTACAAGTAGTAAGCACAATACTCTCTTAAGCTTCTAAGATATTTAAAAATTGAAAAAAAAATATATTCCATATAATTGGTTTTGAATTCTTGTATATTAGAGAAGGTTTAACTTGCTTAAAAGGTATATAAGTTTTTTTTTTTTTGTTATTTTATGTATCGAATTTTAAAAAACGATTATTTAATGTACTTGAACATTTCAAAAACTACCAATAAGTGTACTTGGTTTACCTATACAACCTGTAATAGGTAATTCTATTTATTTTAGTTTATTTTAAGTACAAAATTTTTTCGTAACATTATTTATGAAGAACATTCCATGCGTTCTTCCTTCAAATTCCAAAAATGGAGAACGTTTAAATCAAAGAAGCAATCAATGGCTACATATTAATAAGAACAAACACATAAACCTTAATCGAAAACCAAGGGATTCAAAATCACTTATGTACTCATAACAAAATCATATAAGATTTGCTCATGCAGGGTCAAACCCAGATCTTGAATAATATGAACAATCCCTAACCAAGTAAACTTGTGGAATCAAGATCTGCTCATGAGGGTCAAACCCAGATCTGGAATAATATTAACAAACCTAACCAAGTAAACTTGTAGAATCAAGATCTTCTCATGAAGGATCAAACCCTAATAGCCCTTAGTTGCATGAATTCAATAATTGAGATCTAGAATCTCCCCTTAAAACTTGATGAAGACCCTAATCGATGAACCCCAATCGCCCCTTATGATGATTTGAAAAACCCTTAAACTAGATCTTGGACATGTAGATGAAGATTAACTTGCCAAGAACCTTTAAAAAAAACCTTAATCGGCACAAGTAGATGAAATAAAAAACCTTCTTACCACTAATGATGTAATCAAAGCCATTCGAAACCCAATAACCTTTAATTGAAGATCTAGGACAAAAATGGAAATAATCAATAAATACAAGAAACAACAATCGATGATGATTGAACAACAAAGCAACACGATTCATCTCCTCCCTAAACTTACCGGACGTCGATGAATTTGAAATGCCTCATCAAAGTTCAAACCATATATCTTGATATGCACTTTTTCTTAATTCTCATTATTGTTATTATTATTAAAAAAATGTTCAAAACATGGTAACCTGCAACTAACTAGTTATTATAGTTCATAATACACTAAATGGTAGATTTTGAAACATCAATATATTAAATGGTAGTTTTCAAAAAAATTTATTAAAGACGGTAGTTTTTAAAGTTTGATACACGCAATAACAAAAAATGTCGAGTTGAATACATTTTCGGAAACTAAACCCGATCAGTGAATTATCCTATTAAGGTGCATCTTATTATCAGTATTCTATGAAATTGTTTAGCTAAATGATGGTATACTCAAACGTTCTCCCTAGTAACTTACCTAAAACTTTTAAGGAATTACAAGTATTTATGCTACTTATACAATTTCTACATTTAGCTTGTCCACCCATGAATTCCCCTTAGCCGTCAAATTCCCCTTCCTTCAAGTAGCTTGTCCACCCATGAATTCCTTACATGCACCTTGCCACACTCAATCTCTCACGCTCTTCATCCATGAATTCCACTTACCACTTGAACGGCCAAGATTGATTCTCGCAGTTCTCGTACGAAAAACAGTTCTCGTTTGAACCCTCCCATATATATATATATTAGGTTAATTGGTATGACTGTATCTCTCATTTCTTTGTTTTTCCTCTTTTTTTTTTTTTTGCAGATAAAGATCGGTTATCGGCTCAAGATATTGGGAAAATATTTGAGAATGTTTTTTTTGTCTTTTGTTTTTGTAAGAAATCATAGTTGGTTTAGTACCTAAAAAACATTATACGTGTGATAATATTGGTTTTAATTTATGAGCGTTAGCATTGTCAAAAACATTGGTGTGATTGTGATATAAGATCTAACTAAAAAACAGTAAAAGAAGCAATAAAAAAGTTATAAAAGCGGTAAAAAACAGTACAAAATAGTAGTAAAAAAAGTTCAAAATAGCAGTAAAAAAAGTTGTAAAAAACAATTCAAAATAGCAGTTAAAAAAGTTGTAAAAAACAGTTAAATAGCATTAAAAAACAATTAAAAATAGCAGTAAAAACAGTGATAAAAAATAGTGGCAGGGTAAAAACAATGGTAAAAGAAAACTACACACATTTGGTAATTATGTTTGAAACTACACTCATCTGGTACATATGTTTTGAAACCACATCCATTTGATCAAAAACTCTTAAATTACATTAGATAGTTAGATACATTATCAGTCCAATCATTTCATTTTAGAGATTTGAGACAGAAATTTAAACGAGCCCCCTAAAGTAAAAAAAAAAAGAAAAAGTTGAGAGCAACTCTTTTGTTGAACATAAAGAAGATATAAATGACTAGCTTATAGGCTATGAGTAATTACTAATCGCACAACAACTAAAGTTTGATTAAACTATCTCATAACCAAACTGAGTCTAAGACCAATACATAATAACTAAACTATCAAATAATAATTACGAATGTCACTATCAAGAGAACATCTAAACTTTATGGGTTTAAATTAAATAGTTGATTGGTTGGTGAAAGTTTAAAATTAGAATAGAAACACATTTTTTCAAAGACAAGGACTCAATACCTTGTTTCATGGCTTCATTGTAAAGTTATCTATCAAAGAAAACGGTATAAATTACATGTGTCCATATTACTTAAATGGCTCCTAATTACAAATTAAATGCAATTCTTTAAAGATACATAACGTCTTATACGAAATCACTCAAAGATGTATATATATATATATATATATGTAGAGAGAGAGAGAGATAGATGTCAAAGGCAATGTCAATTCTTTAAATATCTATCTATAAAGTTCTAAAAGGCTATTGCAATAAGGCTCAAATTAATATTCCAAAGACCAATTGAAACATAAATTAAAAAACCTATAGAATCTATCTTATTCGGTTCTTCCAAAACTTCAAATAGAAAAAGAAAAAAAGAAACAAAACACACCACTAGATGAAAGCAAAAACACTTATTCAAGAAGCAGACATAATAAAAATTTTTGCAACACCGAATGTATAAAAACTTACGATCCTTTCCATTTCGCTTTCACGTCTGCAATCAAAGATGACGGTGACAATCGGCCTTTCAATAATCGGCGATGGTTGTTTAGAATGCATGCAATTTTATGTTTCACTTTCACTCTTTCCAGTCAATGGTGCTCTAAGAAATCTGCAATTGAAGCGTTAGAGAACAAAAACTGCTAATTAAGCAAACGAGGTGTCCAAGGAAATTGAATGAAGCGTCAATGGTTGTCGACGAGGAGTAACATTGGGCCCTATTAAGTTATTTCTTCTAATGGGCCATCAAATCAAATAACAAATACATGTATAGTAAACAGGGGGAGTGGGCCCGGGGCCATTGTCTAGCTTGTGCAACTCATGAGCCGGGCTTGAGTAGATAACGTCATTTTTGTGACAAGTGGCACAAAAGTTTTCAATAATTTATTTAACAGGTCTTCTTAAATCTTATATTATACTACAAATGTAATTTAGAAGGTGGTTCGTAGAACCGATTGTAGATTGTTATATCATGTTTGACTCTCTAGTATACAAAGCATTATTTTGTATTGTGTGGCCAGCTTTGATGGTGTAAGCGTAAAGTCCCATATTAGAAGAGTATATATGCAGGTAAAAGAAAAAATTGGTAACCCTTTACATTTTTTACAAAACTTTATATAACTAAGACACACCAAGCTATTTAGTTTTTCAATTTTAAAATCTTTTAGAAAGTAAAACTTTTAATCTAGATAGTTGAAAATCATAAGTACAAGGATTTCAATGAAAGACTTTTAAACTACACGTTTCTTTTTACATTTAAAGTGTGAACTCAATTACAACTATACTTGATTTTAAAAGTTTTTTTCTAAGGCAATGTTGTTGAACCCGTCTATACTATAACCCATTTTGGAATACCCTTATTATAGCAAATTCAGTGTTGGAGGTCGAATTTGTTTAGATCAACCGTCCTAGACTCTTAAACCTTTCCATAGGTGTCAAGCTCATAACAATTTGATTTACTAGTGATTTTATACGTTTATTGCAATATGAAACCATTTTTTGTCCTGGGTTTGTTTGTTTGTAGTTTGTTTAGGAGTGAGAGTAAAAAGTCATAAGTACTAGCGAGTCCGTTTAGCTATATGCTTAAATGTTAATTGTTATTCTCACCCAGTAGCCGGTGATACTTTCATTTTGATAATCCGCTAGTCTTTCTAACATAAGTCATTGTCGATACTACAATATAATAAAAAACCATACTACATCTAAGAATCAAGCCCCTAACCTAATATTATTTAGGAACCATCCATGAACAACCAAGAACCTTAAACGATGAGGTTCCATATTTCATACTTGAATATATCATCCATGAACTACTCAATTTTGTCATCTTGTAGTATGTTGATCATCTCGGCTGAAGGATTTTCATGCTGAAATTGAAAGTCAATTCATCCTTGAATGCTCTAGTTTTGCCTTCATCATCTTCTTTGTCATTCACATTTCTCTAAGTATTGTATGATGAAAAATTAGGAATTCAATCCCATATACTCACATATTTCATGCTCTTGCCATATTTTTTAGGGTGATTATCTATACACCACTTTTTGTCATACACAACAATTATAAAATTTATGCCCCTACCAACTCACTATTTATTATTCTTTTCCACTAATTCAAGGGTATAATAGTTCAAACAATCACATTTTGTTATGTATGAAAAAAGTTGTTATATACAAATCATCGTCCTATTTTTTTATATATTTGTTTAAAAGTTTCCCTTCTAAAAGGATTATTATATTTCTTATATTAGTTAACTATTTTTAGCTCATTATCATTTCCAAATATTAATTTGTACTTTTTATTTATATTTTTTTAATAAAATTAGGATTGTTACAATAGCCCTAGTTGATTTTATCATGGTTATAAATATCTTTTCTACATGTACACATTTATTTTTAAAAAAAAATCACACATACTATACTCAAACAGAGATGTGCAAGTACAACACACAAAAAGTCTTTAAATGTTTGTATAAAGAATGTTCGATATAGTCTATACTTAATTCATAATCCTAAAGGACTAATTTTAGTCTTTGGATTAATGACATCAATGGTCCAAATTGCATTTTAAAATTTTGGGCGGAGTAACATTTTCGTAATTCACATGTGATGCTTTTACAAATCACATGTGATTGTTGTATACTGAATATTAAAATTTTAGGACTATGTTTTTTACATGGACTTTATTCAACACAACTTATATTTGTATAAACTCATACATCTGATGTATTTAATTGCTTTTACAAGATATTAAAATCACATTAGGAGTTAAATGATGATTACAACTCAAAACAATCTGTCAACTTATTTAACACAAGCACTAATTTTATGTAACAGTGTAACACTTCAAATTTAAGTCTTAAAAACCTACGAAACCCAACGGTATCTCACGTGAGTTGATAACACAAAATTTATATAATATGAAAGTCATGTTTACAAGTTTCTTTGCAAAAACCCGACCCTTTTGCATTAATCGGGTCATTTCACCGTTTTAGATCTTGAAATAACTTCTACTATTTAGATTAATTAAAGTAGACTTTTTTGGATTTAAAATGGTATATAACATGTCTTAAACTGAATTGGGTTGTGATTAATTATATGATTTTTACAAAATAAAATAGAAACTATATCTAAAGGTGACCAACATCACCTTTCTAGTTACTAGTTATGCACAATTTTTTTTTCCAAAATCATTCCCTAATTAGCTAATTCATATCTATACATTACTAACTTGAATTGTTGGTCATAAAAATGGTATCAATACATACTATTTCACATGCTAACATCATTTTCATATAATAACTCATCATCAAATCCCTAAACATATCATTAATCAATTTAATCATTCGGTTATCATTCTAAACCTCATATTCTTTGATTCATCCACTAAACTTAATTGAAGTTCACCAACAACATTATTAGGAAAACTTAATTGGTATAATTCCTCAAGCTAGAAAAATTCCAAATGAAGGAAACCTTGAAGAATCCACATGCAATCTCACTAATCCATGCATCAAAGGCTTGTAGCCTAAGCATCAATGACTTATACCATATATATATATATATATATATATATATGCAACCTCGAAGGATTTAAGTATTTGACTTATATCTTGCGTCAATTGATATTTTAAATATAAGTCCTCCAAGATGCTTCTAAAAGTATAATCACTTGTACACCCATCAGGCCATCATCCGTGTGTTCACAATTTGGGAAAATGCTAAAAGTTTCAAAATCAAAATCTTCTGCCCCGAGAGATCGATGATTGATTATCTCGTAGTTTATGGCCTCTAAATAAGTGTATATAATTGTTCACTAGCTAGAAAGAAGATGGAGATGGGCACATTACATCAAGCCCTATATTAATAATTTACTTATACTTATGGCAGTTTATTGGTTTAATGATTTGATCCACTAAAATTAAACACATGTGAATTTTTGCTAAAAGGGTCTGGATTTTTTGTTTTGTTTAGGCTTTAAGTTGAAAAACTGATTGTGGCTTATGCGCCAACATATCTATACGTACGGGAGAGAACCGTGAATAACATGAGAATTGTTTACAGGGAAATTGAGCCCAAAAGGTGTTGTTATGAAAGAAATAGTTTCGGAGACATGTATCTGAGGCAAGTAGAATGTGAAATCATCACTAACTTTGGGGTCATTATAATTTATAACCAATGATCCTGATATGCACAAGCTTCTGAAGGTACGTATTAATTTCGTGTCTACTATTTATTTATTATTAGGTTTTTGAAGATTAAGCAAGGAGTAGTAGGCTCCAGTTGGCCCTTTGGCTAGCAACGAACCATGGTTCCCTTTCTCAACCACCTTCCCTTTCTCCAAAACTGCAATCATGTCACAACTTTGTATGGTACTCAACCGATGCGCCACCACCACACTAGTTCGCGCTACCATCATTCTCTCAAGAGCTTCTTGCACTACCTTCTCTGACTGATTATCTAGTGCACTCGTCGCTTCGTCTAGTAACAGAATTGTGGGGTTTTTCAATACTGCGCGAGCTATAGCAATGCGTTGTTTTTGTCCACCAGATAGCTGTACTCCTCGATCACCGCACCATGTATCATACCCATCTTTTAATACCGTTATAAAATCATGAGCGTTGGCTGCTTTTGCAGCCTCAATGATCTCTAATTCACTTACTTCCTCAGAAGCTCCATATATGATGTTTTCACGTATCGTACCAGCGAATAGCGCTGGCTCTTGGCTCACGAGTGCGATATAATATCTTAGTGTTCTTAAATGATACGACCTTATATCTCTACCATCAATTTTGACAACACCTTTCACCGGGTCGTAAAAACGCTCGATTAACCCAATTATGGTTGATTTGCCGGACCCGCTTTGCCCAACCAACGCAGTTGATTTTCCAGCTTCAATATTGATGGAGAACTCGTTAAAGATCATGATGTTAGGCCGAGCAGGGTAAGCAAAGTCAACATCACACATTTCTACATGACCTGTAATGATCTCGGGCTTCTTACCATTAGGATCCTCGGGATCTATCAAGGTGTAACGGTCCAAAACCACAAACACCGATTGCACTGCATCAGACCCTTTAGATAGATCATTTGTCATGGTTCCAGCTTCTGCTATTACCCTGCCGGTGTTTACTAAGATCATAAACGTCTGCAAGAATGCTTTTGCCCCAAGATGACCATCACTAATCGATTTTCCACCATACCAAAAGCCTAGAGCCCAGGTACAACCTATAAGGCTTTGAGAAAATGCAAGCCCGAATCCAGCATACCATGCTTGGCGGATGCTTTCACGCATTGGCGCCTTTTGGGTCTCTATAAGCATTTTGAGGATTCGTGTTTGAGATGAGAAGGCAGTGATTGTATGTAGATTCGAGATAGCTTCCGCTGCAAGCTTGCTGCTTTCCTCTTGTGATTTCAAAGCTTTTTGTGACATGTTCTTTAACAAAACTCGTCTGTAGTAAAAGCAGCCGATTATTATTGGCTGAATTGATATCATAATCAATGCAAATCTCCATGCGATCACCATCCCCATTGTGCAAGCAACTGTCATTGCAGACAATGTTTGTATTATAAGTGAGCATCGATCACCCACCAAAGATCTCACCTGCAAGTTCATTGTGACATAATGTTTCAATTTCTCTTAGCTAAACGTTCTTAACAGAATACAGCAACGTGTAATCCAAGAATGAATGATTTTAAACAAATAACATTTTTCATCACAAATATCACTCGATCTTGCAATGTAAGGTTATCTCGGAAATTTTGCAAGAAATATTTTTTTTCTTAATAACATTAACTGTTTACGTCAAAACCAACAAAAAAGTAAAACCATACCATATTGGCATCGGTAGCGAGTCTCGAACAGATGGCTCCACTTGAATTTTTATCATGATCAAACCACCCAATCTCAAAGGTGAGTATCTTTGACAACATCCTCTCTCGGACCCTCTTTGTTAAGTATTCTCCCATGGCTGCAAAGTTATAATGCTGAATGATGTTAATTGTCAAAGATAAAATGGCCAAACCTGCAAAACAGAGTGTATAAATCATTGTTTTGTGCTTGATCTCATCGTGATCTGCCAAGAAATAAACCCATATCATTGATCCCATTGAGAAGGAAAAAACAGGCTGAATTGCACCACATAGAACTGCTCCCACACTCCCAAATAAGGCTTGGTTCCATTCAGGAGCGTTCATTGCTAAAAGTCGCTTAAAGGATGGTGCTGGAAATTCTCGGTTGGCTTGCAAGGTAAGGTTGTCCACTCCACTGTGGTCGACTGAGTTTAAGGAGCTCGTGTGGCTCTCTATTGACTGTCGGCGGCTGCTTATGTTGTGGACATCAAATGCCGAGATCGATGAGTTAGGTCTAGGTGGGTATGGATTCAGATCATCGTCTCGCTTGGTTTCTTGATGGCGAATGAGTGATGTGTAGAAACCGTTTTCAAGCTGAATGAGGTCATTATGGGAGCCAAACTCGACTACCTGACCATTTTGGACCACATATATCATGTCTGCATTTCTAATTGTAGAAAGGCGATGAGCTATGACAATTGTGGTTCGACCAATGCTCGCATGGTCAAGTGCCTCCTGAACTACTCGTTCAGATTCTGAGTCGAGTGCACTTGTTGCCTCGTCCAAGAGAAGAATACGAGGTGATTTGATTATTGCACGGGCAATCACAATTCTTTGCTTTTGCCCACCCGACATTTGAATTCCTCTTTCACCAACCTATTAATTTTAAGAGATTAATTATTAATTAAGCATGAACTAAAATAAATCGCAACATAAACACGTGGGGAAGTAATCAAACACTTATTTACTTTTTTAAATTAAAGTCTATCAGATCGTGAACACCTTACGATATGGTTCCCCTTATACAAGATTAAAGATTCTATTGTCAGCTACTCCGGTAGCAAAAAAACGTCACACACATATGTGTGTATTAAGGTTTACTAGCATAGTACCCGTGCAATGCAACGGTTAGAAATAATTCCTACTCGATAACATGTCCGTTTTTTATAACGTAAGGCTATTATATTAACGCATTACGATGACATCAAACAATTTTCGTTCACAATATAACTATTTTCTTTCCCCTTTTTCCATTTCATTTATTTTCTCTTTTCTTTATAACTCTTTTATTAATTTTTTAAAACAATAAAATAAGAAACAAAAAGAATATTAAATATACTATAAAGTGAAACTTTGGTTTTGATTACACGATTCATTTAAAAAAATCTGGAAATGCCTATAAATTTAGGTTACATCTTATAGGTTTATGAGTTCTAGCTATATGTATTTTCTAATACTTAAATTAAAATATGTGTTATATAAAAAAATATTTAGAATAATTATTTTTGTGAAGATCATTTTTATTTAGTTTTTAGTTTGTATTTAATATCATATAGATTGAAACTTAATTTGCATTGACTTGACTTTTTATTAAATATTATTTATTATGGAAGGTTTAGTTATAAAAATGATATTTAAGAATATAATAAATTCCATATAATAGTTTCCTTATAAATAAGGGGTAAATTAGTAATTTTAATTTACTTAAAATTAAGAGATTAGAATAACCTAAATGCTTTATAATATAGTATAGATTTAGGTTTGATGTGTCCATAATCAAGTCAGATTATGTATAAAATATATGGTCATCATCCCACCAATTATGAAACTATGGAAGTTTGTTTGATTGGTGATATAAGTAATTTGCTTGTAAAAAACCCTAGTCTGATTAATGTTAAAACAAGCTGCTCGATCGCTAGACTTTTACAATATAAAACTATATTAAATCCCACGTGATATACGATAAACATTAAACATTAACAAAAAGATATTAAATAATTATAAAACGTAAAGAGATAAGAGTTTTAAACAAATAACGACATCAGACATCAACACCTAAACCAATAGGGAAGCGTTGATGCGAGGGAGAAAACAGACGTAACAATAGAAACGTAGTATCATGATACGAAGATACATGATTTTATGTTCTTAAACAAATCATCGAATATTATTGTTACAATTAGGGACAAGAATGTCAAGTTTTTATTGGCTAAATTTTAAAAATTTGATTTTAAAATATTTTAAAATAATAAAACTAAGAATTTGATTAAATATGATTTGAAATGTTATAAAGGGTAAATATAATATTTGTAAATTAAGATGTATAAATACACTATTATAAAATGCGATTATGAAATTCTCTCTAATAATTTTGCTTCAAACTAAATTCTAAGTTAGATTTCAACTTTTACTAAAATATTGGATGATTCATATTTGACAAATAAATTTTTTATCTAAATCAATGACTAAAATGTCTAAACTAAATTGGATTTCAACTTTTACCGAAATGGATTATTCATATTTGATTAATAATTTTTTATGTAAATGAATGATTAAAATGTGGTAAATGTTAGAAGAACATTATATGGTTGTGCCAAAAAAATGATAAAAACAAAACAATGGCTAGGATTTGATAATTTTTATCTTAATTATCAAAATGATTAAATATGATTTGATAATTTATCGTGATGGCTAGGATTTTATAATTTTTATCTTGATATTAGAAGATTATCATGGTTGTGCAATAAAAATGATAAAAACAAAATAAAACTTCGTCTATAAATGTTAGTCATTTGTTAACAAACTAGATTAAATGTCCGTGTGATACATGAGTTGATTTAAAAAATAATAAAGATTAAATATTAAATAAAAGATATTATATAATTATAAAGGGTTTAGTATCCAAAAGTGTATCGAAGTTGTCACTTTTTGCTATTGTGTATACCCAACTTTCAAAACTACCATTCAATGTACTGAA
>JAUEJL010058527.1:0-19001 GCA_032274825.1 Drosophyllum lusitanicum | reverse complement strand
GAAAAGTTCATTTGAGAACCGTTTTTATTGCGAGAACCAATCTTAGCCGTCCAATTTCCCCTCCTTCAATTGGATTGTCCACCCATGAATTCCTTACATGCATCTAGCCACGCCTAATTCCCCACGCTCTTCATCCCTGAATTCCATTTACCAATTGAACGGCTAAAATTGATTTTCGCTATTCTTACACTAATATTGATTATTAAATGAACTATCCCCTATGTATTTATTGATTTATTGAGTACTTGACAACAGAATGAAGGTACTAATATTAAGCGCGCAACGTATGGTCCCCTCCAAGGCATCAAGATGTATGTACACATGCGACTTTGAAACACGTAACAATATATATTGTAGATAATCGATGCTAAAAACACTTGTAATCATTTATCTTTTCTCTCAAGTGAATATTGACTTTTCATTTCTTTTTGTGAACTTTATTCTTTTTTTTACGCATAAAAGTAACAAATCACAATAACTGTAAAATATAAACTTCAAAGATTCGCACGCCAGAATTTTTTAATTAACAACTTGCAAGTTGCAATCGGTTGACAGTTACCAAGTAATTATTAGTATATCTACGTTAATGTATTATTATTAATTAGTTAATTAATTATGTTACAGACAATTTTTATAGTTTTTGTATGAAGAGTCGGCCGTTCTTAATACGAGAACCATTTGTAAGCACAATTATTGCTTATTAGTGACTTATTATTTAACAAGTATTAATATTCCCAAAATCATCCTAATTGATGATATTAGCATATTACAAAGGTTTTTGTTTAAACTTTTTCATATATATTTTTTCACGGTTGAGAAAATATATAAAAGACCAAAATACTCTTATTAATGGGTCATTAATGATTATTAATGGTGATTAGAATAGATACTAGCGGTATTCGCATTAAAAATGTTTCTTAAATAAACTTATATATCTATATAGGAAAAAGTTCAAACAAAAATTAGTTTTCGTACGAGAACTACGATAACTGTTTGTAACATCATTAATGTCTTGTTAGTAAGAGTATTTTGGTAATTTATATATCTATCAAACTGCGAATTGTGTATGGGTGAACCTTTAATACCCGGTTTCAAATGTAAATTCATGCTATAAACTATTAAAAAATTTGGAATGCTAATAATATTGAGTAACCTTGTGTTATCATTATCATTAAACTAAAAGGGCCTAATATGGCAAATTGGGAAGTGGGGAAGGTATATAATCCCAAATTTAGGGCTCACAGCCCTAGGTTGATTGTTGTAGCCGCTGTACACGGTGTATGGCGTTTGTGTGTGTGTGTGTGTTTGTCGAGCGATCAAAAGGAAGAAGGGCTTGATCAACATTATTTGTGCATCAAAACCATTTGAATCAATCCACTAATGTTTCTGTGATCCTGGCAATTTCATAGTTATTGTTTATACATCTTTTAACGAGGATTCATGAGATTTGTGATGACTTTCTGTCGTTCGGAAATGGATATGGAACCGAGAGCATTAATGAGGATTTGAGTCTCTAAATCTTGTTAGAAATTCGATTAATCATTAAGGATTAGTCATAATGATGTTAAGGAGGTAATGCAACAAGAAATTAATGAACTGATCCAGTAATGATCACATTAGAATTTGAGGTATCGACTGTGTTTTCTTAAATCGTGAATGTTCTTGCTACAATCGTGAATTGTAATTTAAAAGGTAGAGTTTGAATCGAAAACCTCAGACTTAGACAAATCGTAAACTCTCCTGACTTGGAAATCGTAAATTGTAAGGGGTCGAGTCACTTAGTGAGATTCCCTCGACCGAGTAAAAACAGAATCGCAAATCATTGGATCGATCGTAATGGGCCTTGGTGTGCCAATCGTAAAACGAACTACAGCCTCAATTAACCTAATGGACCAGGGAATCATAAATTGAGTCCAATAGGGAATCGTAAATCAGGGCTATAGCAAATAGATCGTAAATCGACTTAAGTCATTGTGTAAGCACTATGCAGTATGCACCTAAGAGGGAATCGTAAATCATGCTTAGTAGTGAATCAAAAAACTAATAAACAAGCATTATCGCAAACCGAGGTTAAAGGGGTTCGTAAATTGGGTCGAGTTCCTATAGGACTCCCCATGGCCCTCAATCGTGAAATTACTACAAGGCACCGAATTGTAAATGGAGCCTTGGCACAATCGCAAAATAGATTTTTGAGCAATCGCAAATTGAGCTTCAATACAAACGTAAATGTAACCTAAGTTATGTAAATCACAAATCAAGTGAGTATGAAAATCATAGAGCTGTGCCACACTGAATCATAATTGATACTGTGGTAATTATACATGTAGGTGTTTACCGGTAGACGCATATTTCCGGATAATTACTGACTTGGCATAACTTTACCTTGAATTGCAATCAGGTAAGTATACTTACTCAGGGGTGGACCCAGGATTTGAAATGGGTGGTGGCACCGCCTTGAAAAAATCGGAATTTATATTACGAAAAATCGAAATTTACACTATGCGGACAAAATTAGCTGGTGTCTTGTGCCACCACCGGCACAGGAATAGATCCACCCCTGTACTTACTTACATTTTACACTTGTGATGACTGTGAATGTTGTGTTGTAAATATGAGTGTGTAGATGATGCCAATGCTATGTGTGTATGTTGTGATGAGACCAATTACTACATTATCAGGTATGCTAAACCGTTCAGTAATGACGGGCATGATGAGACTGTCTAGCAAAAATGTATGAAAGACCGGCTACTCCGGTAGCGGGTATGTTAACCATGATGTGAATTTATGTGATGTGCCATTTGAGATTGATATATGTGTATCTGATGTAATGTGTAAGTATTGTGCTCGCTAAGCTTTATGCTTACTATTGTTATTCACAATCTTTTCAGGAAATGAGTATGGCAAGGCTCCAGCGTAGTAGCGACAACTCACCGTTTAAAAGACTTCCACTTGAACTCTTGATTTTTATTATTACACATGTTTTATTTAGTACATTGCTTTATATGTCGAAAACATGAACTTCTGTTTTTATTTATATGTTTTAGTTATTGATGTAAAGAATGGTTGGTTCTATGATTTATATCGAGGAATTTCAAAAAAAAAAAACTTACGATGTTACAAATCCATTATTAATGAATGAGACTTGATTTTTTTAAATACCGCTAATTAATGCGTCATTAATAAACTATTAATGACCATATTAATTAGTCATTATTGAGCCCTTACCATTAATAGCTATTGATTTGTTTTAATTAAGGACAAGATTGATTCTTGCATTTATCACATGAAACAATTCATGCGTCACCATGGCCTCTCATCACGGTTGTAGTGCCTACATACACACCAACTGTTGCCCTAATTGATTGCCGAAGCCCTAATCAGTGGCCAATGTTGCTCCCCTTCGATTGTTGTTGTTGCCTTAATTGACAAGTTCTTCATCGCCACTATTGCTCACCATTAATCGTCTGCCATAATCTTGAAATCCCACTTGCATTTTATGCGAACCACATATGGATGTCACTGCGGACCCAACCCACTAAATTCGATGTTCAAAAAAATAATAATAATAAGATATGAAATCCCAATAGATTTAAAATTCTTGCATTTTTCAATCCATGAACCAAACATCCTCTTAGAGATTAATAAAGTGATAAAGTTTGTCTTTAGCACTGTAGACCAAAGTTGAAGTTTGTCTTCAGCAGATTAGTGCTAATGTTTATCATCAACTTTGATATATAGTCACAGGTGACACTTGACTACTGAGGTTTCCATCATCAATGAACTAAGTCATAAGAATAAAGCTCATGAAAGTTTATTATAAGAATTTAGCTTATCAAGTCACATGATTACATGTGTTTTCTGAGTTCCACTAGTCTTGAAGTAATTCTGAATTAATTTATCTTCGATCTTGTTAATTGGCGAGTATGAGCCAAGACTGTTAATTTAGGGTCGAGTTGGCTTAATTAGCTTAAACATGGATGCATTCCCAAAAATATGCATGTGTTTTACGGGAGATATGTAGGCATGCATGCTTTGTCGGGTTGAATTAATTAAAGTTAATGACGTGGATTAACATTAAACAATTATGTGATTAACTTTTATAACAATTTGATCACGTTGAACTGTCCACGTTTGTGCGGATTAAGGTTAGATTAGGGACCACTTAAGCCCACCTGAGTCGGATTAAAAAGGAATTTATATATCCTTCTACTTTTTCCTCCTACTCATTATAAGATAACATGTGGAGTCCACTAGTTCTTTTTCCTCACCTTCTCCATTGATTTTGACATTTCTGTTGATCTTGTGAGTAGGAGAATAAAGTAAGAGAATATATCAACTCTCAATAACTTTTTATTAAGAGCATAGAGACGGGATCAAGGGAGAACATATGTATTTGAAATCTTGATTTAACAACTACAGAAATATGATGCATAAAATTAATTTATCTGTTATATTTATCATTTTTTGCATCCATTTTTTAATATAATTTAGGAGTTTATTGTTTTTATGTTATTATAAATTAAAAATGAAGGTAATGTTGTCAATTTTTTTATTTTTACAACCGTACTTCATGTACTTTACGAGAAGAGTATTCTCCCTAAAACCTTACCTAAGATCCATAATCAAAGTACTTTAAAGTTCATTTAATTTATATTTAAGTAGTGATTCTAATAATTTAAAGGTTGTTTGATTGCAACCAAATAAAACAATTTAACTTGAATATCGAATCTTTCAATATTTAGAGCGTTTGATTCTCAAATCTGAATGAGGACTGTGCCAAATGAGATAGAAAATATATTTTGAATCATTCATACTTAAAGCACATCTTGAATTATTAAGCACATAGTATTTTACCCTAATAACTTTTTTTTTCACATGTTCTCATATTAAACAATCTTGTCTTATTCTGTAACAAATCATTTTGAAGATTAAAATGATAATTTTTATCATCAGATTTTTATGCAGAATCCTTGTCAAACAGCTTTATCACATTCGGTGTTAATTCTATACAAAGCTGTAAATCATTAAGGCTATCGAATCCTTCACTATTTAATCATTTTAATTTATCAAACACCATTTAACCCGTCTAAAATATTGTAATATAAACATGCTTCCAAGATCTCGTTTAGTATTATAAATATTTATTAATCTCTATTTGTTTAATTAATAAATAATTAGCTTTGCACGTGGCTTGGAAAGATAAAAAATGAGACATAATTATATGATTTTTTATTAACCAACAGCTATATTATACCAATTTAAAGAAAATTTAGGAAAACGTAGAGATCGGGAGCAAAGGGAATACTATCGGTATCTTTTTGATACGCCTGCATAGCATTAAGCACCGAAAGTAAACATCATCCATCATCTTTTGGTAACAAAAATGTCCATGCTTCTCGATATTCCTATGCCGGTAGAGAGGTTGAGGAAAGAGAAGAGAGCGTTTTTTTTAAAAATCTTTGAAATATGTAAAGTGTTTGAAGCAATATCTCGAGTTTAAACATGGAGAAGTAAGAAAGAGGTATTGCTGATGTGACAGATGAAGCATGAAATGTGGGGTTGAAATACTTCGTAGCTCTAAGAAGTTAATCTGATACAATAATTTGAGAAACTTAGTACCTAATTTTTTGTGTAGTTCGCCGAAAATTAAAGCATAAAGATAACCTTATTTTACGGCTAACTTATTGTTTAGTTAATAGTTTACTTTTATATGTAAAATTTTTACAAACGTATCATGTTTACCTTACAATAGCAAAAGTCTTGATCCATAAACTTCCTCACCATCTTTTTATTTTCTTACGAATGTGAAGCTCGAAGAAATTATTTTGAAAGAAAAAGTCCAAAACAAAAACGTTATTTGAATTTTTTTTTTCTTTATCTCTATTACTTACATATGTCTCTAACTTTCTCTCTCAACATTTCTCCCACTCTACTCTCTTTTAGGACAATCTCTCTTTTTTGCAAGTTTGGTTGTTGTTGGCGATCTGTTGCTCTCGGCAACCCTCTGATGTTGGCGTTTCTTTATTGTCAACGACCTTGTAGAACCAAACACTCTTCACCAGATCTCACTTCTCTCCCCCTAATTTCCTAGCACTGTCGAAAAACTATTCGAAGGGTATCCGTCGCACATGCTGCCCTCTATCATAGTCAAAAGTCGAGCAGACTAGATCCTTAAACCCAAGTGTGAAATGTGTTTCACTTATATTGGTTTTGGTTTAAGTGGTTTAAGTTTGTTCCTTAAACACAGTAGATCCTTAAGCAATAGTTTATGATTTCTTTGTAATTTGCACATAAAATTAGTAGATTCTCGAGCGCAGGATTTTTACATAAACCCATAAGAGATTTGTGTTTCTCTGAAATCCATGGATGTGTGGGTGTTTTCTTAGAGTGTTATGATTTGCTTCAGATTTGTTTAAATCCAGTATTTGCTCAAATTTTGATATCTGAAATCTATTAATATGTTGTTGCGATGTGTTTTCTTTGTTGTTGCAATTTGCTGAAAAATAGTTTTGATTAGGGTTTACCTCTCCAAAATGTATTAAACTATACCCCAAATGTTAACGTATGTATCTACCTTCAAAAAATGTTATTGTGTGTATTAAACTTTCCAAAAATGTGTTACTGTGTGTATTAAACTTCTTATTGTATGTACTAAACTTATACTTTTTTTGATTTTTTATGTAATCAAAATACGTACAATAACATTTTTGAAAGATGGATACACACAATAACATTTGGAGTATAGTTTAATACATTTTGAAGAAGTAAACCCTTTGATATATCTAGGGTAATTTAAGTTTTTTTAATAATCAATCTTTTGTAACGGCCGGTTTTCATTAAAAAAAGCTAGCAAGATGATATAATAAGAGATGGAATCAAAAGGAAAACAAAATAATACAATACACTGTCAGTAAAAGGATAATTTCACCAATTTAGTTTTCTTCTTAGGTTAGTCCAAAAGAAAGATTGAGCTCGAATCCGACCTAGAATGTGAATCCATGATTCGGATTTGTTGTTGAAAACTAATTTTGCACTCCATAAGACCCATAAGTATGTATAAATCACGGTAGAGAACGCTTGTTACCTTTGACCTTTAAATCCCAAACCAACTCCCCATCTAAGAAGCAAATCCAAATTCATATTACCTAGCTAGCTAGGCAGGTCCGATCTGGATTTTGGGGCAAAATGTTGTCAATTGTCATCCTTAACCACAAACTCCCTTCAACTTTCCAGCAGCCAAGTGCTAATTTCCGTTGGACCATAGAGACCAAAAATTGTTTAATTTGTAGCCAAATAAAGGATTTAAGTTGATGTTAAGAATACCCAGAGCCAGAGGTTTTACAATTGCAGACATGGAGCCCAATCTCCTAATTGATTAGTTTGAAGACCAAAAAGCTATCGAAATCCCCATTGATGGAAACTATTAAGGCACCTCTTTCTTCTTTGAAATGTCGCCACGTACAACTTGCTAATTAAAGCCATGTTTTGATGTAATATCCGGTTTTAGAAATGTAAAATATATTAAATGATATTAATTACATAAGGGTATTAAAAATACAATTAATCATTAGGGATTTGTTCTCCTGATGTTTAGAAGCTAATGCTACAAGAACTATTCAATTTGGTTGAGATTCAGTTTGGATGCGGAGCGGCTGAGATATTGGATCGTAAATGTTCTTGAGGTTGTTGAATCGCAAATTAATCGTGTTTGAATTGGTATTGAACTAAATCGTAAACCACCAATCGTAGATTGTAGTCTGAGTCAATCGTAAATCACAAGCTTAGGTGGAATCGTAAATTAGAACTTTAAATAGAATTGAAACCGTGAATCAGCTTATTAGTGTCAATCAAAAATTGTAATCGTAAAGTGACTCTTAATGCCAATCGTGAATTGAGGACCTTTGTGAACTAGGGGTCATAATTTGGCTAAGCATGAATCATAAAGGGACCCGGTAGTTTAGATCGGAAATCGCAGATATACGTATGAATCGAAAATGGACTTCTAGTACCAATTGTAATTCAGGTGTATCACAAATTATAATTTGAATATGATCGCAAATTCGGTTTTGCGTAAACTGTAATTTGATGGCACAATCGTAAAGTGTGTGTAATTAGGCAATCGTGAATCCCTAATCGTAAACCACTCTTGGGTCATGTGAATCGCAAATCATGATTAAATAATGAATTGAAAAGTATGTTATGGACTTAGAATAATTAAAGAATTTTAAGTAAAGGGTGAACAAGATGTACAACTTTAGTAGATAACTGATGTGATAGAAACCTTACTTGTAGGTGATTGCCGGTAATCTTGTAACTTCTGGATATCCTTGCTTTTGTTGATTAATATTTGATTGTGCAGCAATTAGGTGAGTTACACTAACTTGCTCATTATTCCAATGTGAAATGTGCGTGATACTATTATGTGAATGTGTTACTAATGAATTGTTGATGTGAAGTGAAGGGTTGTGTAAATGGAGTGAAAACACAACTCGGGCACAGAAAAGATGTAAACCCCCTTGGGTGCCTTGGGTAGTCAACTGTGATCCCGAATAGTGAAATCGTTGTGAGGGCACTGCTTCGTTATTATGTGGATTGATTATTGTGAATCATCTGTATGTGTGATAACTTGTACATGCCTGGTATGATGACTAAGTAGGTGTGTTCGCTAAACTTTATGCTTACTGTTGTTGTTTGAATTTTCTCAAGGCATGACTGCGAGAAGGCTCCGGCGCAGTGAAGGCAACTCATAACATAAGATATATTCCGCATTGTTGTTTATAAACAGTTTTGTCGTTTATTATACTTTACAAACAAAACTTCCGCATTATTTTCATTTCATGTATTGTACTAATGACATGCAGTCCGGGTGCGGACCTCGTCTTAAATTTTATATGAATCATTTGGTTAGTTTTACTCTGATCACACTTTAAAAAATCTGGAGCATTACAAACCACTTGGTTCCTTATCTGTCATTACATCATCCTTCCAAGGCAACCATATATATTTAGACATCTCATAGAAGATTTATTTCTAAAGCTCTCCTGTGTGCTTAATTTTTTTTTCCTAGTGCTCTGTAAAGGAAGAATATTATCCAGACTTCCAATAACCATTTTGCTTTAGAAGATAATATAATTTTAAAAAGTGGAGATAATGGTATAGTATCTAAAATACACTTTGTCTATTTACAAAGGCCCCCTTTAATTATAGATATGTTCAAAATTCTTTGACCATTATGAGTCATTGGTATTAGTTTCCAATTAAAACCCTCCTCTACACACACAATATTACAATGCATTTAATTTAATATCTTAATCCTTTGATTTAAAAAATTTTGAGGTTACTATTTACCTCTTATATATGAAACTAAATAGAAATTATTAATAGAATTAAATGAAGTTAATTAGTTAGCTATATACCATTTCAATAACTAAATCTTTAAATTTTTTTTAAAGAAATCAAATTAATACATGTTTAAATTCAACCTATAAAATACTAAATACTAATTTAAAATCAATTAAAAATTTCTATTAAAAACAACATTTATAAATATTTAAATTGCTTGTGTAATTAATGAAATATATAAAATAGAATAATTATCCAGTGTGTTGTTCATGTGTTTCTTAATCTATATTATGTTAAAAACAATCTGGTTCATTGTCTTAATATATCAACTTTAAGGAAGTTAAAATTTATAATTACCCTTCATGTCATACTAAATTTAAACTCTTACCGAATTAAATAAAGTTAATCTTTAAATATAAATAAAAGAGGAACTAGGATTATTTTATTAAACCATCTAATCCGTCCATTTTAATAAAACTAAATCTCAACTATCCATTTATTTTGAAATTTCAATTAGATTTTGACTCTTATATGTCAAAGTTATTATAAAATTAAAAAACACGTCATCTTTCAAATGAGTTATGTATTTTTATAAACAATTTAAATCTTAATAGATAAATTGGTTATTATTTAAATTATAAATATGTAAGTACCTTCACGATTAATTAGTTATGTATTTTTCCCTATAAAATTTATTATTTATAAACAAATTATATTATTAATTAAAAAGGGGTAAATTTTTACCGCTATTTTTTTTTCTAAATTCTTATTTCTTTTACTTCTTATAATTATTTAATATTTTTTTATTAATTTTTAATATATATCGTTTTTTAAAACTCAACATGTGTATCACGGGCACTAAACTAGTTAGATAATAACTAACTAACCTTTCAAAATAACAAAATTCTTTAAACAAATCAAGTTAATAAAAATTGAATTCAAACCCTTACAATAATAATTATCTATACTATCTTATAAAACATTTAGATCTTTTCTCTTAATCTCTTAATTTTAAATAATTTGAGATTACTAATTTACCCTTAATATTAAACTAAATGGAAACTATTAAATAATTGACTATTTGGTAGAGTTAATGACAATCTTATGTACTATTTTAATAACTAAACCTTTCAAAATATAAAATATTTTAAAAATAAAATCAATACAAATTAACTTAATAATTAAAAAAACAATATTAATAAACCTTTCAAAATACAGAATATTAAAAAAATAGAATCAATGCAAATTAACTTAACAAATAAAAAACTAATAATTAAACCTTTCATATTAAATATTTTATCATATAATACATATTTTAACTTAACTATTAAAAATTATGTATAACTAGAAGTATTCACTAAAAAAAATTTCCGAATTTTTTAAAATGGGTAATATAATTAAAAATAACATAGAGTTATAATATCAACATTCATGTAAAATTTTATTAACCCATTATAATTTAGACAAGATACACACCACTCATGTATTATAAACACACAAGTTATCAACAAAACATATTCGTCGCCGTTGTATTACGCGGATACAATACTAGTAAGTTAAAAATCAAATGAGAAAAATTTATATTAAAACAATATTTATAAACATTAGATCGACTCGTATAATCAAAATAAATTAGAATTGTTGCCCCTGCTTTGTTTAGGTTTAGGTCTTTGCTAGTATATGATAAAGTATTTGATTTAATATCTTAATATCTTGATTTTAATAAATTTGGCGTTATTGTTTTACCTTTTATATAGAACAAAATCAAGACCATTAACCAAATTAAACAATATTAATTAGGTCTTTTTAATAACTAAACCTTTCAAAATAAAAAAAAATCAAGGAGAGAATTTCACACGTATTTTTATAAATGTATTTTGTTTTAGTGGTTGGCAACTTTCATAAATGATAAATAGGGATGTAAAGGAACCGAGGTTGAGTTAGGCTAGTTTAGGATTTTTTTAAGCTTAATCTCTGTTCGTTTAAGATATATGAGATTCAGGCTTAAGCTCTATTAGGTTCGTGTAAGCTTGGCTCGCTTAGGCTCGAAAATTATTTTGAATTTTTAATTGAAATGATATATACACACACAAATATTGAAATAAAAAATAAAAAAAAATATAAAGTTCTTCTAGGCTCGCGAGTTTAAACAAGACCTGATTTAAAATTTGAGAACGATTTGAGCTCGAGTAGCTCGGTTTTAGTGTACTTAAAGGGACATTCGTGATAGCGGGCAGGACGGGAAAATTAACAAGATTGTCAATATATAGGGTGTGTTCAGCAACGGGCTTATGGGAGATTATAGAGACTTGAGATTCTAGTTTTTATAATCTTCAGCTCTCTAGCCTCGTTCGGGTGTTAAAATCTTGAGGAAATTATTAAAAACATAATCCATGATAATCCCTCAAAATAAAAACTTTACCAAGTAGCTTATGGATTGGGCTTGAGATTATAAATTAATCAGTCCCAGCTAATTTCACCGAAAACACCCATAATCACATGATTTGTATATTATGGGAATTATTAGTATACGAGCCCCCTATTTAGAAATCCTAGCTTCGCACCTGATTTCACACGTATTTTTATAAAATGTATTTTGTTTTAGTGGTTGGCATTTGGCAACTTTCATAAATGATAAATGGGGATGTAAAGGAACCGAGGTTGAGTTCGGCTAGTTTAGGGTTTTTTTAAGCTCAATCTCTGTTCGTTTAAGATATATGAATTCAGGCTTAGCTCTATTAGGTTTGTGTAAGCTTGGCTCGCTTAGGCTCGAAAATTATTTTGAAATTTTAATTGAAATGATAGATATATAGTAAAAAGTTTATTTGAGAACCGTTTTTATTGCGAGACCCAATCTTAGCCGTCCAATTCCCCCTCCTTCAATTGGATTGCCCCACCCACGAATTCAATATATATATATATAGGGGAAGGTTCATTTGAGAACCGTTTTTATTTCGATAACCAATCTTAGCCGTTCATTTTGGATAATGGAATTCATGGATGAAGAGCGTGGGGGGATTGAGTGTGGCAGGGTGCATGTAAGGAATACATGGGTAGGCAATCCAATTGAAGGAGGGGGAATTGGACGGCTAAGATTGGATCTCGCGGTTTTCGCAATAAAAACGGTTCTCAAATAAACTTTTCAATATATATATATATATATATAACTATTTTGTAAATAAATTTTTTTTGGTGCGTCACTCGTCCACATAGTAATCAGATTATATAGATAAGCATTAACATAACATTAATAATTCTGTACTTTTTTTTAACATATCATTCATATATACATTATAATATAACCATCGAATGTTGTTCCTGACCAATGCAGTAATGAGAATAAAGGTTGGTTTTTATCCTTTAAAAGGATGTTTTCTTTTTTTTTTAATCAAATCCACGATTATTTAAAAACCAATGTTGTAATAAACTTTCGTAACTCCCTTTTTTGTCCTTATTTGAGTCACCTGAAAAACAAACCAATCACATTTTATGAAAAATATGCTTAATTTCTTTAGCATCATAACACTAAGAAACTCCCTACATACATATTATGCATCAATTTAGCGCATGAGGAAAAGCTTTCCAGATGTACAACCCATTACACAATTTACATTGGCAATTTCCAAAGTTACATATCATCAGTCAAATAAACATATTTTTACTTTCTTAATTAATGGATCCTAAATCTACCATAAGAAATAAACATATATTATCGTTCAAACGTATATCACAAATTCACTAAGTAACATTTCTCGCAAGAGATTTGATAATGATGTTGTTGCAAACATCAAAAGTGATTAAAGTTGGTTGATTTCATAGAAAAACCAAGGTGTGCATAATTAAAAGTACCTTCATATTGACAAGATCTGAAATGTTAGAAACATGTGTACCACCACAAGGGCATCCTGGAAAGTCGCCTAACTTCACAACACGAGGAGTGCTTCCCTGCATAGTTGCGACATCAGCATCACTATAAGAGCCATGCTCGACTTTCAGAGTCAAATAGACTACTCTATAGGCATAATTCTAATTGTGACTTTTATTAAAAGGGAAAAATGAAATGTTGGATATCGCCACAAAGGGAAAGATTGTGTTTATTTCATGTTGGATGGTATATGTCAGTATAAATTGAAAGAGTTAGTCCATTGTGATCCCGAGTTTTAGATAAGAAAGAGAAGAAGATAAATGGTTATAGCTTTAGTAAGAGGAATATTTTTATTTTGTGTTCCAGAGTTTGAGAGAAAGGAAAGAAATTATTACAACACACTTGTCTTCTAAAATTACTAGTTGTGATTAGGGTAATCTAGTCATTAATGAAAAATCATAAAACTTTTCCTTTCCATTCCTTCCAAAGCTTCCCACTTTTGGGAGGAAAGTTTAGGAGAGAAAATTGGTGACATTTTCCTTCCAAATTCTTTCTCTTCTCTCAAGAAAACTCACCAACACAAAACTTTTTTTATTTCCTTCCCACTCCCCTCTAAATCATTTCTTTTGTTTCCAAATAAAACTCTGGAACACATCTTAACATACCATTTTACCTTTCTTTTTTTATGGAGTTAAAGAAGTCGATGTTTAAAGTTTAAACATACAACCTCCTAATCCTTTTAGTCAAAGATTTGTTATTTTCACAATGAGCTTCTTTTTGTAATCATACCTTACGCATTATATTTGTAAAAAGATGTAAAGACAAAACATGCATGCAGGTCAACACAATCTGTGCATCTGGCCAGAATTGCACATTACCTTAGGAATGTAATCTGGAAGGTCACCACCACACAATGTAGAAGCCTCTTCATATGGATATATGGCAACAGAAACCTGGATCTCAGAAAAGTACTATAAATTGTATTTGTGCAAAAATCGAGAAATCATAATAAAAATATATAAACATACCTTCACTCCTTGAGATATTAAATTTTTTGCTTCTAACTCTAACTCCTTCTGCTTACTCTGCAGTTCAGCCTGTGGAACTGTACCCTTATATTCAACATATGGCCTATAAAAAGAACAACTTGTAGCCAGCATTAGAAATGCTACTTGATATATACTATAACTCTATAAGTTCCTGTAAACCCAAAATATTAGAATAGCATGATAAGGAATCTAGTTTCCACAAGTTCACAACTCACATCAATCACTTGATAAATTTCAATGTCCCCAAAGATTTAATAATTGAAAAGAAACATGGTAAAGGGTAGCATGTTTTGATCATATTCATACCCATCAGAAAAATGGTAGGCTTTGCCTGGCTTCAAATGGCCTAATCCCACTTTTGGGAGACACACATCCAATAAATGTCCAGCTGAGTGTAACCTGCAAAATAAAGTTTTCTGAACAGCAATCTTTGAAACATAAAAACACTAGCAATGTTAACTGTTCTAGATTGAGCTCAAAGTAATTGTGTAATTTCCTAATAGGGCTGTGTGACTGTGTCCTAGTTCAAGCTTAATTTCTGATTATTAAACGGCTTAAATGCAAAATTGAAGTAACTTAAGCACACTTGACAATGGGTCAAATTTTTTACAATGTCCTTGATACATGATCAATTAGGTGGATAGTAATCGAAAAGAAACATTAGGCAATGGATCCAATCAAATGGCAAATGATCAATGAAGACAGATTCATGTTTAGCTTTATAATTAATTTATCTGCAGAAATGTTAAGAAACATGTTTATAGACCAACTTGTACCACACAACTATTGGGCTTATATCAAGGTAGTTAAAGGTGAAAGCACAATTGAGCAGCCAGTCTAGCATCTCGCCTTACACGAGTGATGCAAAAAGCATGGGCCCAAGTGTGGTAAGTTGGTAAAGTTTCAGATTGTGCATGTCATAATTTGACATAGAAACATAGAACAAAACGTAATATGAAGAAATAAAAAACATAAATTCCTTTCCTAATAAAAAATAGTTCATAATGATAATTACCATAAAAAAAAGTCTTAAACGAACTAAGAAGGCTAAAAATTGTAAATTCCCATTCCCCTTAACTAGAAACTTGTAATCACTAATCACCCTCTTCTAAATTTCATAAATTGTAAAGCAACAAGATCTAAACTTATGTTGCTTTGGTAATTATATTATAACAGTTATATCATCAAATACATCTTTTCTTTTTTTGAATGACAAAACACACACACCCCCTAATCCTACTCCTATATTTGCATTTTTTACCACTACAGGACTTGAACCCACAACCTTGGGGAACACCTAATACACAGGATAACACAAGGCTATAAGCCCTTTGGTAAATATATATACTATATTTAGAGATTAACATATTATGTTGTGCAACCACAACACTACAAAGTGCATGTTACCAAGTTCCTTGGCAAAACATAGTTGTTATTTACAAACTTGAGGCGTTACTCTTTAGAGATATGTATGGACTATGGTATACATGTAAATGCAATGTTACAACTATCAACAATCAATTTGCGCTACCCCCTAGGAAGTTCTCGTCTGGTTTCCAGAAACAAAGCCGTGAGCCAAAGAGGACAATATTGTGTCATGGTAAGGCAGGGTGTTACATTTATGTTTGTTGTTCAAATGGATCTAACCTAAACATTACCAGGACAGTCCAAACACATTTACATGATTCGACATAGACTTAATGGAGTAACATTTTTCATATTGCTGGTGCAAGTGTGTAGAAATTAACGTTTACAAAATTTTAGTATTTTACACTTTATACTCCTCAAGTGACAATGTGCTACATTTTCAAGTTGCCAATTGTAGACAAACATTGTATCATATTTAAATTTAATCTTTATATTTTAGTTCACTCAAAAGCAACTAATATTCGCAAAAATATTTGTATATTCAAATTTAAAGCTTGAGGAAAGCTTTTAAACCACAAAGTTTTCAACTTATGCTTAGTTAATACAAATGGTCGAATGTCTTTTACTTTGAAGCAAATTTCTTTTGCTTCATTCTGTTAAAACTTTGTAATACACGTTAAGAATTTAGATTCTGGACCCTCTCCAAAATCTGTTGAAGCATGTTGCCATGTTGACTGAGTGTGCCTTGAAGGCTTGGAGCAAAAGGTTCCAAATCCAATAGTGTATTCATCATTTGGATCTATAGTGTTGCTTATTAAAACAATTGTCAGTGTGTGCACTCGATATTGTCCAGTTTTTGCTCCATTGGAAAGAGCGTTTTACAAGTGGGTTTCATTCTGTGGGAAGGGCAGGAAAGGTTTATTCTTGTTTCTTCTTAAAAAACATAAAGGGGGGGGGGGGGGTGTATTTTAAGTAATAAAAAAGAGGTCGAGTTAAGATTCTAATATTTAAAACTATCAAAAATAAAGGTTTCATACCTAATATTCATAAGGATCAACCCAGAAGGATCATGGACCGGCTTAATTGTTGACCTGCCTAAATAAGTTGACCTATTAGATTGTTGATTGGATCAATGGATTACCTTTTTTGATCTCTAATCAAGACCAGATCCATTGACAAGACCAGTTCCATTGCAGTGAACTTGAAAGGGAATATTTGGAATTCAATTGCTAAATGGAATAAATGAAGACGATAATGGTCAAAACTGAGGTGTGGCTCTGACTTCTGACTTTCTGAGTGTAAAATTTGACAAAAATGGAGGAGGTTTTTAAGTGTTTATTGGACAGAGAGGACATGGATTCATGGGCAGCCAGGCTTCATAACAAAATGAGCATCTTAAAAATAAAAATTTGTAGAAACTATACATAGATATATGATCAAACCAGTGTTGTAGAAGTCGGGCTAGGCGGCCGAGTACTTGGCGCCTAGTCGCTAGGCGGGCCTTAACCTTATAGAATAGTTGCTAGTCGGCCTCATTCCTCGGCCCAGGTCAAAGTCGGGGCGGGGCGGTCCTAGTCGGGTCTGGGCGGTCAAGTCGGTCAAAGAAGTCAAAAAAAAATTTAAAATGATGGCAGCCACTTGAATTCGACTTTCTTTTGGTTTGGATTTTGAGATTCCTTTTGTATTTAATTCTTGATTTCGGATTTCTTGAACAAGTTGGAAACTTGGAATTGGATATTTTTTTTAGTCCACATTCATAGTATTGTCAAAGTGTCAATCTGTGATTATGTTCAAGACTTCAAGTTGGAATTGAACAATTATATTAGTGTTTCTACTTTCTAAACATATGTTGTGGGTCTATGAACAATTTTATATAAACGGTTCTCGCAATAAAAACGGTTCTCAAATGAACTTTTCACTATATATATATATTTGACTATTTATGAAAATGTAGTATATATAATTTTGAAATTTTACATTAAAAAATCCAATTCGAGTACTCCCCGGCTCCCGCCTAGCGACTTCTACAACATTGGATCAAACAAGATTGACTTTTTATGGTCCCAAGAAAATGAACTTAAGTTACCAACTACTCACCATACTCATGAACATGGTATTGATGTTTAAGCTCGATATCATAACTATAATCATTTACAGTACTATGCATTGCAAAACGAGAAGTTCTATATCCTCCTACAATATCCTCCTACTCACATGATTAAGACATGTGTCAAAATCAAGTGTGGGAATAAGAAACAAGAATTAGTGGAATACACATGTCGTGGGAAGGTATAGAATTTTCCTTGCAAAACTATCAGATTCAGCAATTATAAATAACTTTAGCAGATCGCAAAACCCCATCTTACCTAGAGTTAAGCTTCCGATTGGACTCATCAACTGATAGCACAACTTGAACACCTCCCTCAAGATCCTCAGCAGTCTTTTCAAAAAACCCATAATGATAAACCTAAGTGATGCATTTACACTATAAGGGGACTCGGATATAAAACGGGGGGAAAGGCCCCAAATTTGAAGTTGTTGGAAGTGGAAAGTTTTGAAAACAAATACATACAATACCATTCTTGGATCGAGCATCTTGAACGACGAATTTAAATCGGGAAGAAGAGACATCGGTTATAAAACCTGTGTCGGATGGCTGGCCACCACCTTGCGGATGAAAAATAGTGGAATCCAATATAATCGCATGTCTGCCATCATCACCCTGTCACGCACACACAAAGACAAACAATTGAAATGCTGTTCATAATTTCGGAGAGAGATGGAGAAAGAGAGCATGTGTACAGAAGGAGTATTACGAGACAATTAGGGCTTTTTGGGTGTGAAATGAAAAGTGGAAGTGGGATGAAAAAACGAACCAGAAAGGAAGAGAGTAAGGTAGCAGTGGATTGAAGCTTGAACATGTCGTCATGGTAATGGAGGATGGTTGGAGTTGCAGGAGTCAGATGGTGATCCATGGCGCCAAAAACCAGCGTAAAACACACAATATTAATCGGAGTCGGAGACTTTTCAAAGCATGGAATTCGTTTCCGTTGGACCTCAGAAGTCGAACACGGCCGGCTTCCTCGATTTCACGTGCTTGGTATGGAACTATGGATGATCGGATTTGGTCCGAAAAAATTTGTTTCTTAATCACGTAATGAAATGAATGGAATGAAATGCAATTAATAATTAATCTAGTTTTTTATAGTTTTTTACTAATATTAATAAAATTATTTTTAGATATTAATTTATAAAATTTATTAAATAGGATATTTTCTATAACGATCTTAACTAATTTTATAAAATCTTTTTATGCTTAATCTTTTTATCTAATAAATTATTGATCTACATACTTTTATTAAATTATTAACTAATTA
>JAUEJL010058516.1:8722-19003 GCA_032274825.1 Drosophyllum lusitanicum | reverse complement strand
GTGGGGTTGGTTTTAATGTAAGCAGTCTTTGTAGTCCACGTGTAAAGATATAACTATCTACATCTGAGCAGGATTAGATAACGTTGTTGTTGATGTAACATGTGAATTATTGAATTGCTATAAGTAGCTTCAGAATAATTTTTGACCCTGGTGCAGGGAGCATCAGACAGCGATCACTAGCAAATACATACACAAGTCAAAAGATGCTATCAAGCGAGTTTTCGACTCAAGCTGTATATTACATTTTGGTTTCACCGAGGTTCCTTACATTACAAATACACATCATTTGATACAATTTATAAGATATTTCGTATTCTTATTATTAAAGAAAACCGAGCTTCCTGTGTAATCTTGATCAAGAAAGAGCTTTTATTGTTATGTAATATGTTGACCAGATCATTGATTTATACAACTCGTGATACTGTTTGAACAGAGACTAGTATTACTGCTGGTGAATTTCATTTGATAGTTCAGATTTCTCTGTAGCAAACCTAATGGGAAAAAACATACTTATGATTTTTATTAATTAAAAATAAACTAATTTATTTAGATTCTTTATTAGATGATAAAAAGGTTATTTCGATGCTTTGGAAAAGAAAAAAAAACGAAATGCATGTGAATTCTACTGGGACTAAAAAGAAAAAAAAATTAAAGTGCACCAGCCGGGAATCGAACCCGGGTCTGTACCGTGGCAGGGTACTATTCTACCACTAGACCACTGGTGCTCTTTTACGTCAAACTTGCAATATTTAGTTATTTATCGGTTTACTAGTATTTAAAAAAAGTTATAGACCATGCAAGAAAGGTAATTTTAGTTTATTTATTTAACAAACACGTTGTTCAATATATACTTTATTAACAATAACTTATATATATATATAAGTAGGGCCCACCAAATGTTTGTGTGTGCATCATATAGCTAACTGTCTACATGATGATGTAGCTAAGTTATTCCCGTATATAGGTAGATAATGGAATTGCTGAAACTAAGAATGTTTACAATACAAGATATATGGTTAGATCATTACTAGATTTGAAGTCGGATAATTATTAATTAGACGTTTAAATTCCTAGATATTTGAGATAATATTTATATTTATTTATTAAAATTTTCTTTTGCTGCTACTGTTTATTTGTTATTTTTTAAATTTAGCTATCACAAGCTTGAGTAATTATTCAAAGTTCATACCTAACTTTTATCAAACAATTAGAAACTAAGGACTATACAATAGTTAATATTCATTGCCAGAAATATTAATAAATATTACTTGTTTCAGATTCAGATTACGTTTTTTTTTTAAAAATTTATGTAAGAGTCCTTTATAAATCGAATATTAGATATGATTCTTCTTTCACTTACCCTGTTTCTTTTTGCACTTCCATTGATCTTGATCTTTTAATACATACTAGTTGAATGAACCGTGCGTATGTATGAGGTAAGTTTTAAAAAACCTAAAACATTTAACATGTAATAAAGCATAAATAAAATATATAAAACAATTTAAACAAACAAAATCATATTCATAGTAAAAATAACTAATAAAAAAAACATATTTATCAAATGTTCAAAGATTGAATTAAGACGGATTTTCATTTTTTAGTAGTACCTTTTTGTTTACTATATTCATGGTTTTATTTGTTAGCTTACTGATCATCGTCACAAAGATAAAACCTAGAGGGAATTCAGTATATTCGGTGTGTACAATGATTCTTAAAAATGGTATGAAGGTTCACCTTAACATATATTATTTAAACTAATATGATACCTCAATAGTGTTTAATATTGATACCATGTAATCATTTATGTGTTCAACCTCTTCATTTGTTAAAACAAAATTACTCTATCTTAAAAATAATTCCGATAAAAATGATATTATGAAATATATAATTATATTTATACTAATCATTATACATTAAAAGTTATAAAAGAAAAGCTATAAACATATACAATTAAATAATCCATTAAGTATAAATATATAATTTATATTACAACATAGAGAAGAATTTAGATATCAATATTAGAACATTTGGTTTAGAATTTACAAGGTTTTGAGCTGTTTTTGTGAATGTTCGAATTGAGTGATAGAGTCGAGACCATTACTCCATTAGTCCAACTTTAACTCATCAATACTTGTTAGAAATACAATTAATTTTTAGGGGGTTTGCCTAAATGATGTTTAAGAAACAATGCAACAAGAATTAAATAAAATGATTAAGTATTGATTAACTTCGATTATTAAAATGGATCGGATTGTTCATGAATCGCCATCCATATGTTAAGTATGAATAACCATGATGGAATCGCAAAATGTGAAGGGTTGAGTTCCTAGTGAACTCCCCAATCGTCAAGGGTTGAGTCCTTAAAAGACTCCCCAATCGCCATCACTCGGATCGCCAAGTGTCTAAGGGCACTAGGATCGCGAAGTGATTATAAAGTTGGATTGTTGGAGGTGCTAAGACTTTGAATCGCGAAGTACTTCATGTGTCGATTGCGAAGTAGGTCTAGGACATGAATAGTCAAGTGATGTTAAAATGAATCGTAGAGCCGGGTTGATAGGAATCGCTAAGGGCTCATAGAGCACCAGATCGCGATGTCTATGCGTAACCAAGTGTTGGATTGCCAACCTTGGGATTAGAATGAGATTGCCAAGTGTCCTAAGGACACGGAACTACCAAGTGAAGACCAGACTTAGAATTTTAGGAAGTCCATAGTTACAAGTGTGAATAGGGTATGTAACCCTAGTTAGTGACTAACGTTGTGGAAACTTTAATCGTAGGTGTTTGCCGGTAGACGCGAATCTTTCGGATACATTGTAAATTGTTATTAGTTTTGCTTGTGCTGCAATCAGGCGAGTTACACTAACGTGTTCATTATATTATTGTGAAATATGCATGTGATTTGTGTGTGAAAGTGTAACTAATGTGTTTATGCTATGATGTGAAGGGTTGTGTTATATTTTGGTGAAAACACAACTCGGGCACAAGTCAAACACGTGAAACCCTTTGTACGGCTTGGGTAATCAATTGTGACCCATATAATGAAATCGTCGTTAGTGCACTGCTACGATATTATGTGCTAATGATATGTACATTCATGGATATATTTGTTTAATGTTTACATACCTAGTGTGGTGTGTAAGTTTGTGTGTCCACTAAGCTTTATGCTTACTGTTGTTGTTTACTCTCTTTTCAGGAAAGGACCATGGAAATACTCCAACATGGTGAAGGCAACTCACAAATTAAAAACGTTTTCTACTTATGCCCGATTTTGATGTTTATATTACTTAGGTTTTTCAAGAATTTGTTGAAGTTATTTTATATGTTGTTTATGAAATGTACTAGTAAAATGGCATGTAGTTCCTGGAAGGGGACCTTGATATATTTTTTAATGAAATGAATATCTATCGGTTACTCTAGTTACTTAAAAAAATTGATGTGTTACACTATCTTTTGCCCAGATTAGTTTATGGGTGTACAATATCACATTTGTTATTTTTTACGAATATATTTATGCTACCAAATTTTTTTAAAGATGACTAGATGTATTAAATAAGAATGACAACATGATGGCTAAATTTTAATTTTAGCTTAACTTATTAAATTTTCTCATTTAACCTATTTTTAATGGGAGCGATTCTTTCATGCATAAAATCGATTCATCCACGGAACATAAATGTTTCATTAACTTATACATTAGTTTTGAAGGGTGTTATATCATATGTGGAAAAATCAGTTTCTCATTTTTAATAAATAAAAATATGCTAACATAACTCATTTTAAATAAGAATACCACTACTACTAAATGTAAATGCATATATAAGATGTAATAAAATACGCAACATCTAAATTGGAACATTTATTCCTACCCATTTAATTGGAACATTAATATGTCAAAGCATCTAACACAAAAGGAGGGGTTTGACCCCCCTTTTTTTCTTCACCTTTAATTAAAAAAATGGAATATTCCCACATAATCTAATTCTTTATTGGTTTGATAACATTTGCTCCTATTTCATTTTTCATATAAAAAAAAATATAATTTATAGGCCAAAATGATATGCCTAATAATTAAGTTGATATTGAAAAGTATTTTAGATAGTTAACTATTTATACTTATATATATATAAAATAAAAATAGTACTTGAAGGTATATTTTTTTCATTACAATACTTTAGACAACACAAGAAAAATAATATTTAGTCAGTAGTCACGTTAGATAGATTTAAGTAAAATTTACAAGAAATTGCTTCTTGATAACTTGTAACCATTATCTATCATAATTGTGTTAAACTGTTATCATGTTCTTAAATAAAAATCATTTAAGTTTTAAGAAAGTAAAATATTCTTATAATTAAATCTTTGCAATAATATGTTGAAAACTTGAAATAAAACATCCCTATCTACAACTCCACAAGTAAACAAAAAGTCACCTTTCTCGACTTGCCCAACAACGATATTATGTGGCACAAAATGATGAAAATGTCGTATTGATACTTTATATGATGTGAAAGATTTGTTGATTGATGTTAATAATAGAATATCGTTTTACTTATAAAATCAAGAAAAGTAAATTCACTCGCAAATATATCATTCTTTTTGGGGAGATTATAAGTAAAGATATCGATTTGATTTTTGAAAATTATTACGGAGAACGATAACCACAGTTCATAGGGTTTTAAATAAGTGTAAAAAGCAATGTAATTTTAACTTTTACAAAGTCAACATGTTTTTTAAGATGACATGGTTCTTTTAAAAATGACAACACGATAATTTTAAAAATGGAAACATGAATATTATGTTTATTTCTTTGCCAAAAATTTATATGTTGCTAGTTTTTAAAAATAAAATTATACCTTTTTTACTTTTATCCATAGCTCCTGGGCCTTCCGTAGCACCCATCCCGATAGCTTCAGGTGTGGACTCGGGTTGGTTGGGTTCAAGCTAAACACCCGTACACCCCCTAACTCACCCGATTGGTTCGGCTTTTCGAGTCCAAGAACCCGATCTTTAACCCGTTCTCTTCTCTCTATCTCTCTCATATATTTTTATTAATAAAGTAGAATAAAAGGTGGGGTAAGAATGTAAGATTGAGTTAATATATACTAGCTTTTAGGTTGAAAAGAGAAATAGTATAGTAAGGTGATATGACACTGATTTGACATTGAGGTTGGAGAACCCACAGAGTATGCCATATAGATGATCTAAAAGTTGCGGTTATTATTCTCGATTAGTATTCGTTTTTTAACGAGAAAGTACGTATTTCTATAAATACGTTAGATGTTTGAAAAAAGAAAATGATCGAAATGAGAATCAATGTTACCAAATGAAAAAGAAGTTGGGTATGATTGAAGATCTCTATTTGTGGTAAACATGACCAACTTTTTGTTTAGATGCTTAGCACATCAATATTACATCAATATTGTTCTTATTCGGTATGTTTAAATTATAATGTTGCGTATATCATTGAATCTAATGTACGTGTTCTTATTTGGATTTGATCAATTTGTTTAAAAAATTATAGGTTAGAGTTTCAAACAATTCTAATAATAGTAAATTGTATATTGATATGAACTTCAAATCGACTTATATCATCTCTCTTTCTCTTCAAAAACCTGTTCAAAACATGTTTTTCTAAATTATGTTCTTTGTATTTAGGATTTTTCGTTGTTTGAACATCTAAACTTTCATGTTTAATCAGAAGTGATCAATGTATGTATGTATGTATCTTTTGACATACACGAGCACCACACATGTATTATACTATTTTCTTTCACCTACATTAGATTTCGGTATACATTTTTTCATTATTTTACTTGAAATTAATGTTCGTGATATCAAATGATTGTCTTTTATCGGTTATCTTGAAGATGTAATATTTTTATATAGTGAGTTTTAAGTTTTAACAATGACGAAAAAATAAGGTTAATCATTTATTTATCTAATTAAATTTAATCAATTAAATAGAAAATAGAAGAGGTTAGAGTAGTCACCAATAACAAATTACAAATGTATAGATTAAGGTGTGGACATAAAACAGACTAGGGTGTATGGATCATGATTCATGACCTCTGTATTTTTAATTTTATTTTGAACAGAAGGACACACACCCTTTAATTCTACTCTTAAATAGGGATGACAAAAAAAACACCGAAACCGACGAGAAAAACCGAAAACCAAGATAAACGGGGCGGGTTCGGGGATGATAATCGGGGACGGGTACGGGGAAAAATCAAATATTTTTAATGGTGACGGGGACGGTGATACCCGGCCCTATTATTATTTACATTACTTGTTTTATTTTTATAAATATAGTATATTATAGATAATTTTAATTATATATAAACGATATAAATATGTTATAAGAAACCCAAGTTCTTTCACTCTTTTTATTTGCTCCTTGGCACCTCTCTTTCAATCTACAATTGAGAGACTGACCTTGATCTCTCATTCTCTCGACTCTGTCTCTCCCAAATAGCCGACCAGCAACAACTTTGTCTATAATGTTGTATAATTTAAGTATAATCATTTTTTAAAACTCGTGGCAAAATCCTAAAGGTAACGGGGATCCCACGGTGAAAATTATCGTTTATCTTTATACGGGTATCCCCGTGGTGAAAGTTATCAATTTAATCACCCATTTACATTAAACGGGGATACCCGTTTTCCCAGGTTACCCGACGGGGATCCCGTTTAAATCCCCGCGGTTTTTAAGCAAGGACGAGGACAGTTTTTTTAAACGGGGATGGAGGGACCAATCCCCAGCCAGAAACTAACCCATTGCCATTCCTACTCTTAAACCTAATCCTTATGCTTACTATGAAACTTAAACCCACAAACATACGAATCATTTAATACACCTCATAGTGATAGACTATAAACTCTTTGGCAACATGAATTCTATTTATATGTGGTTGATTCAATTTGGGTATAAAATATTTTTAGAAATATACGGCTATATTTTTAAATTATATAAGTAGATTGAATTATAATATTAGTAGATATAAACATGGATATATAGTATTTAAATGCTAAGTTGATTGTCTTGTGATTAATTTAGAAACACTAGATGAAAGAGTCTACATTAGTATATTTGGACCCTATATCTTTTTCTCTTTTAATCGAATTTGATTAAGGTCGTACACTGCTACACTTGTACGCGATCGCTTTATATGTTTGCTTTTAGTTAAATGTAATTACATTAATTTTAAGCAATTAACACATTTCTATTTTCTATATTTTTATAAGAATAGTTGAAGTTGTTACTTACAAAGAGAACCATTCTTAACTTAAAAAATCGAAGACACACTCTTATGTTTATGAAACAACATGATAAGTTATGTTTGACCATAATATGAGAAAATCTTAACCCACACCACACTGTTAAATCAATTTTTTCTTCACCTCTTAGCACTGTAGTTGTCACTCCTTACTGCACCAAATTATTGGACTCGCCTAATCTTCTAAAGTAATTAAAAGATTAAAATGTATCAAATTTATTGAATGATTTAAACCCTTCATTAAATAAAATAAATTAATTTGCTCAATCTTGATCATTCATCTAATCATAACTGAAATTTCAATTTTGACTTTTCTTGATTAAAATTGAATCAAAATTACTAAAAAAATTTAATATATATTTCTTAAACCTTAAAATATTATATTTACGCACCCTAATTTACAATTTATATTTACCTTTCATAACATTTCAAATATCATATTTAACCAAATTCTTTATTTTATCATTTTAACATATTTTATAACCATTTGAAATCTTTTTAATTATAACAAATAAATACTTGACCTTATTGCACTAGTTGTAACAATAATGATTGATAGCTTGTATAATAAATACAATCATGCATTTTCGTATTATGATACCACATTTCTACCATCACGTCTGCTCTCAACTTTACGTTGAAGCTTCCGCTGGTCTAGGTGATGACGCCGTCTGTCTTCATTTTATCAACTTCACATTTTTTTCGCGTTTTATACTTATTTAATATCTTTTTATTAATGTTTAAAATATATATCATATTTTAAACTAACATGTGTATCATACGAACATCTAATCTAATACCCAATTGAATTAATCAATCAAAAAAATAAATAGGAGAGAGGGAAGGAATTTGCAAAAAGAGAATGAAAGGAGGGACTATGGACCCACCCACAACCACATTACACGGCACGTTTATCTCACCCTAGGTCTCTACCAAGGTGCAATGGTGGCCGGTCACATGACGAAGTCGTGATGGTGCAACCCCCGGCTCACTTCCTTGCCCACTCCGAACTCTCTAAGGAGTGAGCGTACATCACGCAAACATCCGAGTGGAACATTCATTTTTGACCTTGGAATGGGAATATTGATGGGCAAAAGCATCTACACAAAAAATGGTGTTAGACCGAGAAAAAGGAATCATTATTTCAAACTCTAATTCTTTCTTATTTGGCAACACTCAATCTTATTTCATGTTTCGGTTTTAAACAAAGTATTTCAATCAGTAGGAAAGAATTTCAAATTAGCAATTAGGATGTACTGAGGAATGAAATTTGAATGTTTTAAGGAACTGTAATCCGGAAGAAAATAGAATGTGAATTTAATTGGGTCAAAATGGTTTGACACAAAAATGACACTAAGTGGGATGGAAGATGAAATCACTGGTGGTATAGCTGAAGGTGATAGAATCTGAATTCCTTAGAGGTGGCGATGAAACATGATTCCTTCGAATGAGTGAAAATTTGGGAGGCAATGATTTTATTTCTTTTTTCCTAAAGTTGAATCAAACATATGAATGTATTGAAATTTGATTTCGATTCCTCTCGATTTCAAAGAATTCCAGCGAAACAAACTCCACATAAAATTTCTACATATACGTTGATTGCAAGATATAACCTCGTTAGTCCTTCATTTGTCATGATTAACTCTATAATTTAACACAAGAAATAAATTTCACCTATTAAATGGTTTAGTAAGCCTTTTAATTTTTTAGATTGCATGTGTGGTTTTTTTCCTTTTTGTTGAAAAGTTGGATTAATTTTGGTTCCTTACATGAATGTATGACTAAATGCTAATTAAGAGTGAGCCATTAATGCTCTCTTGTGACATGTACAAAAGGTAAAACAATTATTTTATTATTAACTTTGTAATAAATCTATACTTTATTTTTCTTATAAAAATGCCTTTATATACAAATTACTGATGGAATTAAACGTTCATCCATTTAAATGGCCAAATTAAATCCAACCTTTTTAATATAAAAGAATTATCAAAATTTATTGTATTTTTATGTAATTTTTCCCTAATAATAAGAGTCTCGTCATTCAAAAAAAAAAACCCTCATAATCTCACGCAATTTGACAAAATTTTCTTACATATCAACTTTAGAGATAATTACATTTTTGTTTCTTGTGGTTGCTTTTTACGGTTTTAGTCTTTAACTTTTTATTTTTAAGAATTTGCTCCCGAAATTTCTAAAATCTTTTACACTTTTGGTCCCAGATCAAACTAAAAAGACTAAATTGCCCCTACCATTATTATTTGTTTATTTTTTATATTTTTAATTCAATTTTAAATTGTATTTAAAAAATTAAAAATAAAAACTAAAAAGTAAAAAGAAAACAAATCTTTAACACATACTCTCTCACCTCTCTCTGTTCTCCCCTTACCTCTCCTTAAAAATAATAAAAGTTAGGGATAAAAATCGTAAAAACCAACAAACAACATACATCAAAATGTAATTAACTCTCAAATTTATATAATATAACACCTAAAAATGGGCCTAGTTGTATTTTTTGTTTGTAAATTTGTACCTTTGGTAATTAAATAAAAGTTTCAAGTTTATAAGTATTTCTAGTAATATTGATATTTAACTTGAATATGAAAAAAATAATTATGAAAATGAATAAAAGTTGTAAGCTATTAAATGGTTTAAATAATAATTCCGAATCACGGTGTTACATATAACCCACAGCCTAGAAGGCAAAAAGAAGTGATCAAAAACTTTCTTTTTCCCCTTTGCATTATGAGTTCATTAAAAGGACTGTGTACACAACCAATACACTCCTCTCATATATTCTATGATTTAGAATTTTACATTTAGGATCAGCAGGCTGATGCTATACTGCCCATAAACTGCTTGCACTCTATATTATTCATCTTATACTGTTCTACATACAACTTTTATAACTAGAAAAAGAATATACTTCACGTAACATGTGTAACAACACTGTCCGCTTTCTCTTTCTCAGCATCCTCTTCTACCGAGTCGTGTTTTTTTTTTAAAT